>JAQQSU010007265.1:0-13270 GCA_028627135.1 Pseudochirops cupreus | reverse complement strand
GAAGCAGGTTTTCAAGTGAAATATAGAGGGGCATATTTTTTCCACTCTTGGCCTATGAAAATATAGGGTTTTTTGCCCCTGGAATTGAAGAAATTCATCTAATTCTTAGATTAACCACAGAGCTTCAATTGAGATTTCACTTCATGGAAAAGTTCTTTTATCCCATATTATGTTGGGTTATTCTTTTGGTCTACCTTAACATTGGTTTGGCTCGGAGTTGGTTTTGATTGAGTAGGATGTAACTGGGCTCCTCCTCTGTGTGCCACCTCTCTATGAAAAGAGTACAGAAGGACAGTGTGCCCTATTATACTAGACCTGAAGTGTGCTGATCTGGGTCCAAATGCCAGCTATATACTCTAGGCCCTTATGCAAGTAATTTAACCTTTCTTAATACAATTTCATTTGCAAAGTGAGAGGGTGTCCCTGGGTAATCTTTTAAGGTCCTTTTAAGTTCTCATACTCTATGATTTATGAAAGATGGTAGGCTGCTGGTAACAACCCACTGAGAAAACGATTAGAAAAGGCCTCGAATCTGCCGTTAGGCCCCAATTTGGGGGTCAGTGATCTAAAAGACAGAAATGGTGCCATTTAATGCCAGGAGATACCCCAAATCTAGAAATACTACTTTGGGGAATTTTGTGTAGGTGCTAATATTAACATTAGAGCATTTTAGTATAAGAAGTATTCATATCTTAGGGTATAATCCTTGTGTCAGAAATTCTCTTGGGTCTTGGGTCACTTTGGGAACCTCTGCTTCTCATACCTGTTTGTATCTACTCAGGTAGTATCTGGGAACGTCACTAGCCACAACAGGCTGACAATTTCCCCCTAAAAGTCCTCAGGTTCACAAGGCATTTTTTATCTACAGAGTGAAGACCACAGAAAGGACTCACCCTAGAGCCCAGAGAGGGTCCCTTTCATCTTACCCCAGTGGAGACCTGTGCCATGTGTGTGCCTCACAATAGTGCACTGGCTGGTGATTCATCAGCTTAGGGACTTATCTTGTCCCTTCAGTTTTGTGTTCCATTTACTATCTGTTATTTAACTTTCTGTCTATAGATGTAGTTGTTCTTTCTTCCAAGAGATGGTGCTAGCTGTCCAACATCTGGACCAGGAGAGACTGATAGTGTTACAATACCTTAATCCCAAGGGTCAGGGTGGCTCTGAGTGTTCATTCTCTGCTGTTGAAGTTTTCAAGCAGTTTCTTCTTTGGAATTGGCTTAAGTTTCTTAGGGGATCCTGAACCAGGTGAGGTAGTGACAAAATGTCCCAAATCCTCATGCTCAGGGCTAGGATGACACCAAAGTACTGAATCTTTCTGGTTTTTCATGTGTTCCATAGAAGACCCCTTTTCCCTTCCTAGAAAGGAGGAGAATCATCTTCCATTATCAATGATTTCGACTATCAGATCCTGTATCCTTTCCTTACAAAGGACTTCATCAGATTCTGTGAGAACCATTTTCTCTGTGTCCTGCTCAAATGAGTCTCCATTTTCCACTCCTGAATACACTTGGGTGAATTTTCATATATGTCTCCCTGTTCTCCTGCTCTTAGGTAGGGTACTTCTCACCTGCTTGGTATCTCCCACTGAGTTTTGACATTCAGAGAGATCTTCCTTACCCCCACTCCCTACTTGTCTTTCTATTTCCTGTCTTCCCTAGTGGTAATTGAGCCTGAACATGAAAATTATTCTGGAACAGCAATAAACCTTGAGAAATCACTGAAGACAAAACAAGAGCAGGAAGGTCAGATGAGCAGTGTATATGACACATAATAGGGGTAGGAAGCAAAGGGGGACATGCAATTATTTGTTACACATGCAGAATAACGCACTAGCCCAAATCCAAGGTGATGGCATTGACCAGCAATTTCTAGCCTCGAGGCCAGAGTTGTTTAGGTGTTCACATCAATCTCTTGTTAATCCTTGCCCACAGTTTAGGAGCTGCTTTCCTATTCTCCTGGATTGGGATTCTAAAGGACTCTCACTCAGATACTTTAATGCTGTAATCTTACCTCACCCTTTCCTAATGACACAGTAATGAGATATACTAATATGGAATTACTACCAATACTTAGACAAAGTTCCATTCTTGGCATATCTATGCTGGCTAGCTAAATGGATTTGGAAAAAAGATTTCCATCCAAGTGCTATAAAATTTTTTTTTATTATTATTATTAGTAGTAATAGCATTAGCATTATTGTTATGTGTGCTTAAGCATTATGACAGGTGCTAGGGACATACAAAGTTTAAATAAGAGATAGTCTCTGCCTTCAAAGAGGTTACAATCTTTCAGGGTAATAAGACACCAAAATAGATAGCTATAATACAAAATATTTTATATATTATGTTATTAGAACATTAGTTATATAGCAGAATGAGGTCTGGGGCTCATTATTAACAGGGGGGAAGTGACTGGAGAGAGTAGACTCTGCCCTGGGACTTAAAGAGAACAGTGAAACTACGGAAAAGGGAATAATGGCATGAGTAAAAGTAGAGAGTGTGATGTTATTGTTGGGTGTGTTTTTGAGAGGAAGGAGAAGGTAGAGGAAAAAGTGGAGAATGTATGGAGAGGAACGAGATTAGACTATAAAAAAGCATAGAGGTATGAGGTTGTAAAGAATGTTGAATACCAGGCAACCGAAATAGAATTTGCGATTTGGACTCAACCTCAGTGGCCATCTGGTCCAACTTGTCATTCCCAAAGAATCTTCATTACAACAAAAGCAATGAGTTCTGGGCTTCTGCTGGAAGATGTCTAGTGAGGGGAGACGTTTCCCATTCTACTTTTCAGACAGCTTAGAAAGGTTTTTCTTACATCAAGCCTATGTTTCTTGGTCCTGCCTTTTGGGGCCTGACAGAACAAGCTGAATCTCTTCCATGTGACTGCCCCTTGAATAATTGAAGACGGCTATCATGTCTTCCCTCCTCATCCTTACTCCTCCCAGTCTTCTCCTGCTGAAATAGCCCACATTCCTTTATCCAATCCTCATAATATGACACAGACTCAAGAGCCTTCACCATTTTGACTGCCCCTCTTGCAAGAGCTTATCACTGTCTTTCCTAATCTGTGTGAACTTGGCTTAGTAAAATCCATTCCAGACAGAGCATAATTAGAGGCCCTCTGGTAGTGAGGTAGTTTCTGTTAATACTAGGCCTGGCCCAGGTGTGTTTGTGTGTTTCTATAGATGTATGTTTTGTATTTCCACTAAGCATGTGACACAAGATGCATTATGCCTGCATTAACGAATGTCAATATAGCATATTGGTACAGTACTGGTTCAGGATCCCCTAAGAAACTTAAGCCAATTCCTAAGAAGGAACAACTACCTGAAAACTTCAACAGGAGAGAGTAAACACTCAGAGCCACCCTGACCCTTGGGATTAAGGCATTGTAACACTGTCAGTCTCTCCTGGCCCAGATGTTGGATAGTTGGCACCATCTCTTGGAAGAAAGAAAAACTGCATCTATAGACAGAAAGTTAAATAATAGATGGTAAATGGAACACAACCTCCTGTCTTTCCATCTCCCCCTAAACTTGTCCTTTGTCTTTGACCTACAGTCATTCATTCTCCTTATCTACCTCCTCTCTCCTACCCCCGCACTCCTGCTTTCGATTCACTTTCCTCCCTTCATAATCTTAACCCTGTAGTCAGCTCAGCTATATTCACTGACCTCTCCTCTTGAATCCCTTGTCCACTGTCCTGTTGCCTCTAGCACCTTAGCAAATCCCAACCCTAGGTTCTACCCACCATGTGCTTTTCCTGATTTTCTGAAGGAGGAAGAATTCACAACTGGCTAAACTGGATTCACTACAAATTTGTTGCCTTATATTAACTGGGTGTTCTTTCTTTTCTTACCTTCTTGGTTTCATTATTGCATTCCTCATGGTGGTTGTTTCAGATCTTCTCTTTTCAAGTTTCCAATACTACCAGGTTGTACCTTGCTATGTATTCAGTTGGCGCTAAATTTTGACAGCTTGCTGTGATGTGCTGCACAGTTTCTACTCTGTCCTTGATCACTAAGGTTAGGGCTCCTTAAAGATAATCTTTTGTTTTTGTTTTTTTTTTAATAAAAAAGTCAATATGCATTTTATCTATCTATTTAATCTTATATTTATTTTTTGTTACATTTTGAATTCCCAATTGTCTCCCTCCCTTCCAACCCTGCATTAGAGAAGGCTAACATTTCACACACATAGGCACATGTACATGCACATGTATGTATGTATGTATATATATATATATATATATATATAAATATATGTGTGTATATGTATGGGGAACCATACCCTACATACTTCCACATATTGGTTCTTTCTCTGGAGGTGGATAGCACTTCCCTTAATAAGTCCTTTCTAGTAGATTTGAACGTTCATATTGCTCAGAATAGCTTGGGTCATTCACAGTCACTCTCTAAACAGTTTTGCTCTTACTGTATACAGTGTTCTCTTGATTGTGCTCATTTTACTTTGCAAAGCTAGCCTCTTATAATTTAGGGTGATGGCAACCCGAACCCTGAATTACCATCATAAACTGCTCCCTTCCTCTAAACAAATCTATTGGATAGCACCATTTGCTTGATACTTCTTTGTCAGCATATTATATTATCACTGTTATTATATTAAGTAGAAAATCAAATGCCAATATTTCAGGGCAGTCAAAGATCACAGAATGCAGGCCTGGAAAGAACCTTAGTGATTATTTAATCTAATGCCTTTATTTTATAGGAGAGGAGCCTGAAGTCGAGAGCCACCTGCCCTTGACCCTCTTCCCCAAAACATTCTGACTTAAATAAAAATGGCCTTGTGGTTAAAAGAAAGAGAGAAACTCAACAATAGCAACAATTATCTAGGGCATGTGAGTATAGGAAGAGAGAGGAAAGCATTTATTAAGTATCTACCATGTGCCAGGCACTGTGCTAAGCTGAGCGCTTTAGAAATAAGATTTCATCTCATCCTCACAGCAACCCTGAGAGGTAAGAGCTATTATTACCCCCATTTCACAGTAGAGAAAATTTATGATGGAAGAACTGGGGAGAGAAAATAATCTAATTGGTATGGAAAATAGAATGCGTGAAGGGAAGTAGTATGGAACTAAGCCTGGAGAAGTACTTTGGAGCCAGATTGTGCAAGAGAGAGGTTAAGTTACTTGCCCAGGGTCACACAGCTAGTAAGTGTCTGAGGCCAGATTTGAAGTCAGGAAGAAGAATCTTCCTTACTTCAAGCTTGGCACTCCATGCACTATGGCGCCACCTGGCTGCCCATCCTTGGCATATAATAAATGCTTTGCTGTTTGTCCATTATCAGAGAGGACCGATGTCATCAGGAAGGTGATGTCTTGACTTGCAAGTCAATTGGATTTGAATGAGGCTTAATAATGACTTTAAGTAGTCATTGTTGTTTTCTTACCATTTTTCCCCCTTTCCCCGCTATTTTTCCTCTAGGTCAGCTGTACTAGGTTATAGAAATTATTTCTTAGAAATTTCCAAAAGGGGGCAAAGGGCAAGGGAGCTAGGGGTTATTCCCAGTCAGAGCACTTGTGACTCAAATGGATAGGGAGCCCTCACTATGTAAGTTGTGAATATAAAGGAAGAGATTCGTTCATGTATTTGTTGAGGTTGGTAAAAGGTGTCAAGTGTATATACATTTTCATAGATTACTTCTGTTATGTCACCATTGAAACTGGTTATGTTAGATAAGCAGTGGCATCCTCAGTGACATAGTATTCTGGACACCCATCAGGAAGGTATGAGGGAGTTGTCTTTATGATCCAGAAATATAGAGTGACAGACTGACACCTCACACTCATTTTGACAGTTCTGTTGATTGTTGAAGTATGAGGCATGTCTATCTTTTTTCAACCCATGCAAAAGTAAGCCAGCATATAGTTACTTGAGACCAAATTCCCAGATCTGTAAAGGAGGCAAATATTGGAGCAAATGAAATGATCAATTCTTTTCTAGGGCAGTGGAAAGAAGAGGTCAATTTGAAAAAAAGCAACATAAAATATTACTAGTTATCTCCCAAATATCAGGATCAACATATTTTACCAACTAGCTAGTTCAGAAGAATGGGAGATAGAAAACAGTCCAGTTTAGACAGGTCAAGTGGAGTAGTACGTGCTAAACCTGGAAAGGTATGTTGGAGTCAGATTGTGGAAGACCTTTAATACCAAGGTTAGGAATCTATTTTATTCCCAAGACCCAGAGGTGCTGGCCCACAACACTCTGGGAGTGCTGTCAAATAAGATTACAATATCATTGAAATATTTAATGAATTAATTAAAATATAATAAAAGATAGATAATATTATATTTTAAAACTAAGTCAATATGCTGCAATCCTTGCATATGGATTAGTTGGTCCTGGTTTCTGTCTGAGTTTGACACCACTGATGGACTTTAAGTCAGAGTTTTTGACATGGAACTTAGCTTCCCAGTTCTCTGAGAAACTTTTTCCTGTTTAGCCTCTTTTTTTAGGTAATTGGCTTGGATTATTAATGATAAAGTAAAAAAATAGGGTCAGAGAGGACCATAAGCTTTTTAATGCCTTTTATTTATGCCAGGATGCAATGTCTAAAACCAGGCAGCTATTAATTTGCTGAATAAAAGTTGCATGAGAGGAGCTTAGGTTTATTGACTGTTATCAGAAGATTGTATAGTAATTAATCTTTGGTAACCACAGTTCTTTGAAAGAGTTATTACACAAAACTATTTGGTTTATATAACAAAACAGCTTAAATTTACATAGCACCTCATATGTTTCATAAAACACTCTTCTATCAACAGTGGAATGTAAACTCAGTGAGGGCTGAGACGATGTTCATGCTTCCCTTTGTATTCCCAGAGCCTACAAAGGCAGTGTTACATTGTGTATCGAGACTGTGGAGACATGGATTCAAGTCCCATGGCTTTGTGATCATCAGTTATGGAGAAGGTGTCAATTTACATTGTTAGAGAGAGTTTCCTTATCTGGGATTTCTTTGGATCAGTAAAATCACACCTTCTACAGAAATAGGCACTTAATAAATATTTGCTTGTTGAACCAACCAACTGACCATATTGAGGAATATTGCCCCCCTTTCCCCTTCCCTCTTTTTATAGAACCCAGGCCTTTTGTCTCCAGAGTTCTTTCTATTACACCAGGTTAACCCCACATTTCCATGTGTCTCATATGGCAGAAAATTTGTGATAAACATTTTCTAACTTTACTTACAAAATTCTGTCTCCCTTAATAATGATTAGATTATATGCTATTTAGGGGCAAAGTCACTTGGCGTGCTAAAGCCAGCTCTTGTGGGCTCCAGTGGATTGTTAAATTTTTCGGCATAAGCACAAAGGCAAACACTACAGATCAGGACTTGATTTATTGTTTTGTTGATTGTCTGGACTTAAGAAAGTGTTAATAACATGGAATAAATTTTAAAGACTATACTCTGGTTGTGTGTGTGTGTGTTGGGTATTTTTTGGAGAGACAGTTGTTAAACATTTACCCTGGTAGACCCAAGGCTACTATTTCTTACTGTCAACAGTCAAGCAATAAGCATTTCTTAGGGTCTTACTATGTGCTGGGCACTGAAACATAGGTACACGCTAAATATTTGTTGAATGAGTGAATTCAAATCCTGTATGCATCTTAATGTGCTTGGCAACTTTTGCAAGAGAAATGCAGTCTCACTGTCTAAGAGTGATCTTAGTCAGCAGCACCCCAAGGAGTTGTCAGCATCAGCTCTCACCCTTACATCAGTCCCTACATCAACCCTGTGTCTGCACATTGAGAGGCTTTACCTGAGAAGGAATACAAGCTGCATCATGACTTCTGCTTTCAGGGACTTAGTTCAAATGCTCTCCTTCATAACTGTACCATTGACTCAGAAGCAAAGACATCAAAAGCAGAGCAGACATTTGGAGGAAAGGGGCAGAAATGTTTCCCAGATTGACTTGGAGGCAGTTGGGTACCATGGTGGATGGGGGATAGGGCAGGAGTTGGGGGGGAGGGTTTGGAGTTAGGAAGACCTGAATTTGAGTTCTATCCCAGACACTAGCTGCGTGACCTTGGACAAATTAACATCCCTCAGCCTCAGTTTTCTCATCTATGAAATTCTGATCGATAGCAATAGGACCTCTCAGGGTTGTTGTGAAGATCAAGTGAATAACCCCTATGTAAAGCTTTTGGCTTTAAGCTTAAAGTTTAACATGCTATATAAATGCTAGTTATCATTATCACATAGTAGTATAAGTAGTAGTAGTAGTAATAGTAGTAGCCACAGCAGCAGTAGTAGTGGTAATAATGATGGTAGTGGTGGTGGTGGTAGTAGTGGTAGTAGTAGTAGTAAATGTCTAAGGCTGAATTTGAACTCAGGTCTTTCTGATTCCAGGTCAAGCACACTTTTTCTTGTGTCGTCTAGCTGCCTCTTATTTTCATAATTGTTATTAGTAGTTATAGTAGTGGTATTACTAAGGCTGGAATCTGACTTCTCTTTGCGTATATCAATTTGCATTGTTCCTCTAAGACATACACACTTGATAGACTTTTAGAAAACACCCATGACCTCTACAGAACTGTAGGGTTCTGAAAAGTGCAGAGGAAGAGGGGCTGGAGACTGTGAGAATGGATTCTACTGTGGAGTATGGAGTGAAAGGGGAGGATGCAAAACTGCTTGGGGATGTGTGTGGAGAGAAAGCTCCTGTGAGTAGATGCTTGCAATTCTTTGTAATAAGTAAGACTAATGTTCACGTGTGGCAAGATGGAGTTATCTGTCTTCTGGTACAGGGCGGCAGGAATTGGCATCTTGGCTATGATCTTGGGGATCTTGCTTCTCCTTAGCTGCTGGTATTGCAAGAGACGCAGTGGCTACAAAACCCTGAAGGTGAGTACTGCTCAGAAGCTCCCTTTGCTCCACACTGGGTAAGTCAGGAAATTTTGACCTGGCACCCTAGCAGAAAGATTTTCTGAAGGACTGGAAAACATATTAAAATGTTTTTTTCCCTACAACTCTGTCCCACATCCCAGATAGTAGTTGTTAAACAGCTGAAGATGTCTGTATAGGGCATAAACAATAAAAAAGAGAATCAAGTCAAGATTTTCTTATTTTTACATGACATGTGATTAAATGCTTTCCATGTCACTAAACAAAGCAGAAATTTAAAAAATTTTGGAATTGATGTGTATGTGTATTGGGGATGGGGTGGGGCAGTGTATGACTCTAACATCAACAATCCCATTTCATGCTAAGCAGTTATTCCCTCCTCTTTACCCTTTCCTCTGAATTGTTGAAGAACCTACTGGGGAAAAAAATCATCAGACAGGATTGCGGTGAGGTTGCAGAGGCTTTGTGAGAGAAAGACTAGGGAGAAGGAGAGGATTTGTACATGACTGAAGGATGCTCTGTCTTTATCAGTCTGGGGACTGGGGCAGAGTCCTTTTAGACTCTTTCAGAGTAGGAATGGCTTCTTGCAAAAGGTGGGGTTTGGGCTGAGTCTTGCAGGAAACCAGGGAAGCCAGGACCTAGAAACTGATCAGGCAGAAAACAGAGAAGGTATTTTGCTTTTTTGTTGTTGTTCAGTTGTGTCCAACTCTTTGTGACTCCATTTGGGGTTTTCTTGGCAAAGATCCTGGGGTGGTTTGCCATTTCCTTCTCCAGTTCATTTTATAGATGAAGAAACTGAGGCAAACAGGGTTAAGTGACTTGCCCAGGGTAACATAGCTAGTAAATGTCTGAGGCCAGATTTAAATTCAGAAAGATGAGTCTTCCTGACTCCAGACCTGGATAGACTCTGGTCTATCCACTGTGCCACCTAGGTGACCCCATACCTTAACCTTTCACCTTAACAAAACAAAACAGAAAAAAACAAGCAACCAGTAGAACATTTGCAACTACTTATCCTATTGATTGATCAACAAACATTTATTAAGTACTTACTCTGTGCCAAGCATAGCCCTAAGCACTACTTTATTATCTACAGAAAAATTTTATGAGAATCAATTACACATACATTTAAAACATTCTCAATGAGATTGTTAGTAGGGAACAGCCAGACATTCACAAATGGTATTCCATAGTAACCACAATTGACTGAAAAATGTAGTGAATGTGAGATCCTACTGTGATTATTATGCGTTGTCTATAAAAAAGCATTCTTTTTGGTAGAGCAAAAAAGGCTGTGCTCAAAAAAAAAAAGATATCTCCCATGTCTACATCATAAAATTCCTTAAAAGACCTTGTCAGTCAAGAAGAGCAACTCAAATCTCTCACCTGGTGTTTTACTGTTGACAGCGTGCCCTCTTCATAATCTCATGTACCCTCGTGCTCCAGCGTCTCATTGGGACACGAAGGTGATGATCCCAGGTGCTTGAACTTGTGCCAGCAGGGCATCATTAACTCTTGCAAATTCTAAAACATCATGCTAGAAAGAAAGTATGGTACCAGTAATAGACTGCCTGTTGTCTGGGAGCCAACCTAGCTGAGTATGGAGGTTCGTCCCCAGTGGGCTGGCCACGAAGTGATGAATCCTTTGATTGTGGAACAACGCATGAAACAAAGGAAAACACAAAACTAGATGGTTCTGGGGGTGTATGACAGCCATATTGACATTCTCATTATAATAAATAAAATCAGAAGGTATAAGAAAGTTGCAGCTAAATGGAAGGATAGCTCACAAGTTTTCTTGTCTCTGAAAAATCTTTATGATGACAATCTACATGCATACAAAGAGCATCTTGGATGAAAATATGAGAAAGGGATAGGCATGCAGTGGCAGACAATTTTCTAGAGTATCCCTTGTCTTTTCTACTACAAATTCTATCTTGTATAGAGAATATAAGATCCCACTTGTTTTTATTGTTTACTGACTATTTAAAAAGGATTTATTTCTCTTGGCTGAGCAAAATGTAACTTTAAAGGCTTCTTCCAATAAGATGTCTGCCATATATATGTTAAGATTATCAGAGTTTCTCTGATACAACACAACAGAGGCAACTTTGTTCAATGATTTCTGATGACTGGTATCAAACAAAACATAAAACAGAAAGATGTATATTAACCAAGGCACTGTCACATGGCGGGCGGGGAGGGGGAGATACTGAGCCCATAGTCTGAATGGAATCCGGAATCCTTATAGATACATGCTCCCATTTGTAGAGGGCATGCTGAGTGCAACAAGTCCCAGAATATTCCTGATCCTTCTAAAGGAGACTTGCAGTTGCTTAGTAGCTTATTGTAACAATCTACAAAATCAAGTGGACCGAGAGTCCCCAATCTTCACACGATGATATGTACAGAGGTGGATAACAAACAACACAGCTGGTCTACCAATACATATACTGCAGGCAGATACTAAAGGTGAACAGCAAACTAGGCCCAGAACTGAATTAGAGAAGGGAAACAAGTTGGATTGAATTTGGGAAAACTGGCCCTATTTTCAATGCTCTTAAGTTTTTCTTGGAAACAAAGACATGTCTTTTAAATAATATTGTTCTTCTGGTGATTCTGTAGAGCTATGTCTTGGAATACCATAACCTCTGAAAAATAAAGAAAAGAGAGCCATCCAAAGTACAATGAAGAAATACATGAAGGGCATACATCAACTGAAGTATATTATCAACAATGAATTATGCACAAAAAATGCTGTCAAGGACATCAAAGAAATGTGTGACCATTAAAGAAAAGGGATTATAGGTAGAGTCGATGTATAATATTGTATCTGTCTAATATTAAGAAGTAGAGGAAGGTTCAAGTCTGTAGAGCAGCTAGATGGTGCAGTGGAAAGAGGGCCAGGACTGGAGTCAGGAAGACCTGAGTTCAGATGTGGCCTCAGACACTTATTAGATGGATGACCCTGGGCAAGTCACTTAACCCTGTTTGCCTGAGTTTCTTTATCTGTAAAATGATCTGGAAAAGGAAATGGCAAACCACTCCAGTACCTTTATCAAGAAAACCCCAAAGGGGGTCACAGAAGTGAGTAAACAACAACAACAAACCAAACATGTTGCTTGGATCCCATGGAGGGCTTCTTGAAGGACATGGACAAGTGTTCTCCAGTGTGAGAAAGAGTATAATGAGATGTGACCGGTATTATTGGAGGGAACACCTATGTGGACAAAAATAGAACTCCACTGAGGTGTTTTTTATAATCATGGGTCACCATTTATTCCAAATATTCAGTGTAACTCATATCAAACTTCAGCTAGTAGCTTATTAATATCATACTCATTTTAGGCACAAAGGGATTAAGTTACGAAGTCATTTGGGGAAAGAAATGGTCAGAAAGCCTCCATTCTACGTCTGGTTTGCTATGCCATTTGGTCTCTTTGGTGGAGATGTTCCCTCTGGGTCCAGGACCTGGGGGTGGGGAGGTGGCACATCTTTTTCATTTCTTTAAATTGCTCTCCATTTTCTTCTTGCTTCTTCTACTAATCCCCACTGAATTTACATTTCAGGACAAAAACCTTTGTGCTCCCACTGGAAAAGCCCTGATGGGGAATTACTACGGGGAAGAGGGTGCTCTCCCTGTCAGCAAAGGGCCCTTTCAGGAGGACAGCAGCTGTAACTCTGTGGTACGTTAAGCTCCTGGAATCATGTTTATTTGCTTGTTCGCTTCCTGTCTAGTTATGTGCACGTCAAATAAGTGAAAACACTCACAACAAAGAATCAAGGAAAACTATCAGTACCTCTTCTGTCCTTCTCAATTAGATTTTTCAGCATCAAAAATGCCAAAGTTCCATAATTTAGACCCAGGGAAATAATTGGACCTGGATTCCATTATTATTGGTTTTCTTTATAATCCTGTGTATTTTATTTGTGCATTTTAAAATATTATTCTGAGAGGGGGTCTGTGACACAGAAAAGGATCAGGAACACTTGTTCTGAAGCATTGGTTTGACCATGGCACTCTCTTTTTTAAGTTGTTCCAGTGGCTTCCTGGCCCTGCCAGAATCAAATAGGAAGGACTCTGGAATTGAAAGCTCTTTATAACCTGGCTCCTTCCTGCTTTTCCTGACATCTTACACCTTACTCCCCTCCAGTACTCTACAATTCAGTGAAATCGACCTGAATTTTTTCCATGGGTGTGTGACTGTAATGCCATTCACCAGCAGATTCCCAAAGGAATGCTACTGTGAACAGCTTTTAGAGTTCAGATTACAAAATAGAGTGAACACTCTGTTTATTCCATTACAAATCAAGACAAACATTCAAAACATTATAATATTCACAACATTACATCTTATAACATTAAATGGCCACACAGTTTTCACTACAGTGGCCACAATA
>JAQQSU010007264.1:0-13271 GCA_028627135.1 Pseudochirops cupreus | reverse complement strand
ATATACAGAGAGAGAGAGAGAGAGAGAGAGAGAGAGAGAGAGAGAGAGAGAGATGGATGATTACCTACGTACATACACACATACATACATGAGATAAAGAGATAGGTCAGTAGATAGTTAAACTGGGAGGTGAGTAGGTAGATAGAGAGACAGATATATCAGTAGGTAAGTAGGTAGGTAAACAGATAGAAAAGTAGATAATAGATGCATAAGTAGGTAAACAGATAAGTAGAGAGAATGAGTGAAATATTTTAGTTACATGCATGTATACGTTATATATGTATATACATACATATGTGCATACATACATATGATAGATCAATAGATAGCTAGTTTCCTTCTAATCTTAGGTATTTTATTCCACACATTTAAAAGCATTATTCATAGGTTTCACCAGACCACTGAAGGGGATCCATGACACACACAAAAACCGTTAAGAATCCCAGCCATCAAAGAAAATTGATCAACAAGCATTTGTTTATAAAGTACTGATTTAGGAGCAGCTTTGTATAGCTGAAAGATCACAGGAAGCCCTGGGGCCAAGTCCTGCCTTTGACAAATACTAACTGTGTAACCTTGGCCAAGTCACTTAACTTCTCTTTGGCTATGCTACAGTGCAGGTGCTGGAGCTGCACTGGTAGGAGTTTCCTCACCTGGAAGTTTTCTAAACCATTAAAATCACAAGCCCAGTCCCTATCCCCATGGATCAGGCAGAAGGCAAAAATCTAGCCTGCTTTATTAGTAATATAGAAATTTCCCACATCCATGGACTTAGGATTCCTGATTTCAGACATTTGTCAAGGGCTCTGGGTTTATACTGAACTTTGGGGATTGAAAAGATAAGGCTGGTGGTAGGAAGAAAGGAAATCATAGAACTTCGAGTTGAAGGATATTGAAAGATATTCATCTTATAACTTCTTTGATTTACCGGCTTGGAAACTGCATCTACAGAAGGCTAAATGACTTATCCAAGGTCACACAACTAATTAAGTGGAAGGGACAGAACTTGAATCCAGGTTTCCTGATTCCCAAGTTAGTGCTCCTTGGTCCCTTAGGAAGGACGATACCAGCATGCAGTATTGATTCCAAGGATTTTGCTCCTCTACAGACTAGGTATCAGAGCAGAATGGCTGAGAGAAACATGAATTCCCATAAATGTGTGGAGAGGGAGAACTCTTTTATTAAAACATAAATGCTTCACAATTAAAGTTCACTCTCACCTTAGTAGGAAATACTAAATACTTTGTACTTTTGATTGGTACAGGTGGAAGAGAAGTACAACTTTGAAAGGTACTGGGTATCTGTTATCATTGTTGTTCACCTTTCTAGGGAGCAGAAGGTAGATGTGGGAGGTGGGTTCAGAAATGGAGAAAAAACACTGTGACACCAGAGAGAAAGACGCTAGAAAGAAACAGTCTGCTATTATGCCCAGGAAGAGTGTGAGGTCAGGAGATTCCTGGCCACTTAATTGAGGCAGATCTCAAAAATGTTCGTTTCACAGTTCCCTTCTCCCCTCAAACTGGAAAACTGACTTCTTCCTTGCTCCCCACTCTGGCCATGGCCACTGGGCTTTGTGCTGGTTTGAGGAGAGAGTGAGGTTGGTGACTTTGCACAGCCCTGCTTTGCCTAAATCCAATTCGCTTGCAAGTCATGACATCACCTTCCTGATGTAATGGTTCTCTTTGAGAACTAAGGACAAACAGGAAAATAACAGCTAGACTGGCACTGTAGGAAGGCAGTTGGGTGCTCTTAAAGATTCCCTAGCTTCTCCCTTGACTTTTCCAGTCAGCCAAAGATCCCTGAAATAATATGATTAGATGTAGACAAGTGCAGAGAGGTATCTCATCAGCCTAATGGTGTTACCCTCCAATTATTACCTTGGGCTTATTCATTGGGAAATTGAGCAGCAGGACTTGGCTCCAAAATCTCCAAAGAGAAACGTCTTAGCTTTAAAGCAAGAGAATTTTCATACGGATGTTAAAATACTGAAAAGCAACTTAAGAGACTCTTTCTTTTGGGGAAAGAAGGAGGCAAAATCTTTTGTTTCTCTTAAAAATAAGAAAAAAAATAAAATAAATAAGATTCTGGTTGCAGCCAGTATAAAGTTGCTTGAGTTAAATATTAGGACTAATTTTTCTAGGTCAACAAACTTTAGCTTCCTCAAGTTCTGCTTAGTTTCTCACTCTAGGATAGTCTATCTCAGTCTATTATTTGTTCGTCTCTATTTTGACTTGTGGATAGAAAGGACAGAGAGGAAAAGGAAAACTACGCATTTGGGTTTTATGTCCTCTTTCTCCATATTTGTCATCAGTGTGAAACAGGATGCAGTATTGAACATTTCTGGACCCCATTGAGTAGCAAGGACCAAGATATATGCTATCAAGTAAACTTGGTTGCTTCAGGCATTGAAGCAACCAATTTCTACAAATTGAAAAAAAAATATTTTTAATCATCCACTGTATACAGAGGACTATGTCAAGCATGGGGAAAATGCACCATTTAAATAAGAAAATGTCTCTGCCCTCTAGAGCTCAGTTTAATGGGGAAATAAGACACAAATATAGATAATTATGCATAATATACAGAAATACATGACAAGTGAAATAGAGAGAGAAGCAAAATAAAATTCAGTGGAAGGATCATGGGAGAAAATGTCATTATTGACAAGGGGGAGCAGGGAAGGATTCATAGAGGAGATAGTATTTCAGTTGAGTCTTGCAAGATGAGTAGACTCATTTGAGTAGAGATCACTTAATACTTAATATAATCTTATCCCTGGCACCTAGCGCAATGCCTGACACTTAATAATTGCTTCTTTAGTTGAGCAGTTGTGCCTGATTCTTCATGACCCCCCCCCCTTGAGCATAGTATGGCAGCCCTTTCTATCCTCCACTATCTCCTGACATCTCAAGCTCATGTTCATTGCTTCTATGACAGTATCTATCCATCTCATCCTCTGCCTTCCCTTTTCCCTTCTGCCTTCAACCTTACCCAATGTTATAGTCTTTTCTAGTGAGTACTGTCTTCTCATTACAAGGCCAAAGTATTTGAGCATCAGCTTTAACATCTGACCTTCCAATGAATAGTCTGAATTAATTTTTTTAAGTATTGACTGATTTGATCTTCATGTTGGCAGCACCACAATTCAAAAACATCACTTCTGCAGCACCCAGCCTTCCTCACAGTCCAACTCTCAAAGCCATATATTGCTACTGGAAAAATCATAGCTTTGACTATATGGAGCTTTGTCAGCAAGGAGATAGTATGATATCTAGATTCACCACAGCTTTCTATCCAAGGAGCAAGTATCTTTGGATTTCATGACTATAATTGCTGTCTGCAGTGATTGCTGAGCCCAAGAAAAAAAATCTCACACTGCTTCTCTTTCTTCTCCCTCTATTTGCCAGGAAGTGATGGGGCAAGTTGCCATGTTCTTGTTTTTTTTTATGTTAAGTTTCAAGCCAGCTTTTATGCTCTCCTATTTCACCCTCATCAAGAAGCTTCTTAATTCTCCACTTTCTGCCATCACATTTGCATACCTGAGATTGTGGATATCTCTCCCAGCAACCTTAATTCTGGCTTTTGATTCATCCAACTAGGCATTTCACATGATATACTCTTCATATAAGTTAAATGAATAAGGTGACAATATATAGCTTTGTTATACTCCTTTTCCAATCACCAACCAATAAGTTGTTCCATGTTCAGTTCTAATTTTTGCTTCTTGGCCTGCATACAGGTTCCTTAGGAGACAAGTAAGATGATCTGGTACTCCCATCTCTTTGAGGACTTGCTACATTTTGTTGTGATCCACACAGTCAAAGGCTTTAGTGTAGTCAATGAAGCAAAAGTAGATTTTTTTTCTGGAACTCCCTTGCTTTCTCCGTAATCCAGCAAATGTTGATAATTTGGTCTCTAGTTCTTTTGTCCCTTGGAAAACCAATCTGCTCTTCTGATAATTCTTACTTCACATATTGTTGAAGTCTAGCTTGCAGAAGCTTAAGCATAACCTTGCCAGTGTGTGAAATGAGCACAAATACTGATTAATTTGAACATTCTTTGGCATTGCCCTTCTTTAGGATTGGAATGTAAACTGATCTTTTCTGATCCATTGGCCCTTGTTGAGTTTTCCAAATTTGCTGGCATATCGAGTGCAGCACTTTAATAGTACCATCTCTTAGGATTTTAAATAGCTCAGGTGGAATTTCATTAGTTCTACTATCTTCATTGTTATCAATATGTTTGGCTCTAGATCAGTAACCATACCATCGACATTCGATAAATACTAATTGATCTACTAACTGAATGAATGAAGAGAGGGAAAAAATATTCCCAGTATGGGGAGTTATGTGAAAAAAGACATGAAGGTTGGAAAGAATAAGATATGTTCCAGGGATAATTTGGCTGGAGCCAAGATTGGAGAGCCAAGAGAGTACAAGAGAAGCCAAGAAAAAAAGATAGTATCCAGTAGGAAAGGCTGAAATGAAGTGTCAAATAGACTTAGAAGGTAATTATTAAAGCTGTTCTTTAAGGTTAAAAATGAAGAATAATGACAAATTAGGCCATAAAGGTGACGCAAAATTGTGGAGGGCCTTGAATATGAGACAAAAGGAGCTTAAACTTTATGTAATAGGGAGCCACTAAAGATTTTTGAGAAAAGAAAATGAAGGAGCAACTTTAAAGGAAAAGATAATAAACTTGTTTTGGGCCATGTTGAGTTTGAGGTGTTTTCCAGCCATCTGGGAGGAGATGTCCTTCAGGTGATTGTAGATGCAAGACTGGAGCTTAGAACTCAAGCCTTTGGAATAGAGATTTAGGAGTTATTTGCACAGAAGTGATAGATAAATTCATTGGGATGAATGATGTTGGAGAAAAGACAGACAGATACACACAGAGAGAGAGAGAGAGAGAGAGAGAGAGATGATGATGATGATGATGATGATGATGATGATGGAGAGGGAGGGAGGGAGAAAAGGACCAAGGACAGTCAGTACCTTCTGGGAATATGCATCTTGAGAGAGCAGCAAGCAGTTGAGGAATTTGCAAAGGAGACCAAGAAGAACCTGAGAACCAAGAGAGTGTGGTATTCCTTAAACCAAGAGAGAACAGAATTTCTGACAGGAGGAACTTGGCAATGCTAAAAAGGGGTTGAAGAAGATGGAGGCGATATTTTTAGGACCTTTAAATTTTCACAGAAAAGAATTCGTGTAGATTTGGGCCAGTGATGTGCTGGAACTGCCTTGGTGCTGACTCACAAGAGCTGATTGTTAAATTTTCAGTATGTTTATACCTTGGAAATCAGCCAATCCCCATAGATCTTGTTTTGTTGATATTAAGGCTTTAAGGCTTTAAGACTTTAAGAAAGTGATGAAGAAAATGTTAATAATGCAGATTTAACTTAAAAAAAGAAGATGGAGGGGGAAAGCTCATCAGATTTAACAATTAGGAGATCATTATTGAAATTAGAGATCACTAGAGATGTAGGGTCACTAGAGATATGGAGATAGAGGCAGATTTTTTTTTCTTAACTTTTGTTTTTACATCACCAATATTTCCCATTATATTCCCTACCCCTCCTCATAGAATGATTCCTTAAAACAAATAATTTTTAAAAGAAAAACACTTTGACAAAATGAACCATCATATCAACAAATTCTGGAAATAGAGTGTCCAATACCCATTGGCCTCCTCTTCTACAAAGAGACTGAAGCCTTCTCAGATCTTTTCTTTGGGGCCAAACTTGGCCATTATAATTTTGCAGCATTTGGTTTCAGTGGGTTTTATTGTTGCTATTCTTTCCATTTACATTGTTGTAGTCATTGAATATATTTTTCTCTTGGTTCTTCTTCCTTCACTTTGCATCAGTTCACATAAGCTTCTCCATGCATTGCTGAGTTGAATGTATTCATTATTTCTATTTATAGAGAACCAACTTCAAAATCAGGGTTCAGGTCCTGCCTCTGAACACATTGGCTCCATGACCCTAGGCAGGAGTAAGCTCTCAGTGCCCCCAATCAATTCTCTAAGTCTTTAAATTGCAGAGAAGGTTGAAACCTGCTTTCCCTCATCCAGGAAGTTTCTTATACTACCGAGATCACAAATCCAGTCTTTCTCCCTCTGCATTAGTTCTTAGAGCATTGTAACATTCCATAAGATTCATATCCCACAACTTGGGCTAATCATGCCCTAATCAGTGGATCACAACTTTGTTTCTTTGCTACTACTTTCTCCTGCTTACATGGGGAGGTAGGGGAGAAGCAGATTTTTAGGGGATTGAGGAGAGATCATGTGGTAAGAAAGTGGTGATACCAGGTGCAAATATCTTTTTGAAAAGTTAACCAGTGAAGGGGAGGGGTGGTGTGGGCCTGTGGCTGGATGGAGTAAAACAGTCAAGGGGAAAAGTTTTGATGACTGGGGAGATCTGAACATGTTTGTAAGTAGATGGAAGCAGCAAAGGGAGAGGGAGAGGCACCAAAGACCCAGGCAGAGGGATTAACTTTAATGAAAAGTAGGTGTAACTCCCCTTTGATCAGAGGAAAGGGAAAGACTCATTTTTTTCTGACTCATTTTAGGTAATATAGAAAGGGAATTGAAGGAGTTCCCGATGGATGGCCTCAGACATCTTAATGATGTAGAATCTAAATAAAACCCTACAAGTGTATGTTTCCAGCTCCAGGCAGATGCAGAATTACCATTGAAGGGAATGAGACCAAGACTTCATAAGAGTAGAGCAAGATTTCTGAGCAGCAATGTAGACCAAGCTGAGGTTGTATTAATAAATATTTGTGTATGTATATGATATATGATATGTATATATGTGTGCATATATATATATATACATGCACATACATATACCTATAAACATTAATTTGTCAGGAGTGACAATAGTTCAATCCCATCATTTTCTCTAAATCTAGGTTTGGACTGCTAATGGGTGAGATAGAAGGAATGATGGTGGGCCTTGTAGTTTGTCCTTAGTTTTCGAAGAGGACTGTGACTTCAGGGAGGTGATGCCACCTCAGGAAAGAGAAATGCCTAAGTTCAAAATCTTGGTGGCTGAGTCCTACCTTCCCTTTTTGGTGCCTAGGGCAAGTGAATAAAACACCTCTAGAGAGGTGGGACAGGGGCTACTAGCCAAGGGGCCAGAGCTGCACTCACCTGGGGCGTGGCAGCTGAGGGTGGGAGATGGGGTTGAAATCCAACCAGCTAGGAGCTAATTATTCTTGCTTTAGCTAATTATTCTTGTTAACTAGAAGTCACCCCTTTTCTGCTTAGGCAGAATTCCTTGGCATTGCATGGCCTGAGGGCATGCGCAGTGCAAAATGCCAAGGCTGCAGTAAAGTTTAGAGACGCAACCTGGGCAAGTGCTGCCAGAGACACCTGGGATTCATCGCGAGTTTGATTTTGAATTCATTTTTGGCCGTTGCTCCTTGAGAAACCTTTGACTGTTGCCAAATTTTTTTATGAGGCCATATGAGGTTTGGACCCACAGTTTACAAGCGCTGCTGTCTAAAGAAATAACATGAGAGGCTGAGGTTTGAATCTTGATTCTAGCATTTATGAGCTTTGTGAACATTGGTAACCACTTAATCTCTCTGAGACTCAGTTTCCTCATCTGTAAAGTGGAAATTATAATCTTTATGTTCTCTTCTCTACAAAGCTGTTGTGTGGAAAGCACTTCTCAAACCTGCCTGTGTGGCCTTTGGTAAGTTACCAAACCTCCCTGGGCCTCAGTTTCCTCCTCTGGAGAATGAGGGGTTGGATTAGATGGCCTCTGAACTTCTTTCCAGTTCTACATCCATAATCCTATGTGTGACTTTACACAAGTCCCCTCACCTCCCTGGGCCTCAATTTCTCCATGTATAAAATGGAGAAGTAGTACTAGATAGCCCCTGAGGTCCCATGCAGCTCTAGATCAGTTATACTGTGATATATCTTGTGTGACTGAACATGTATAAAAGGAGAGGAATGGACTAGGTCGCCTGTTTGACCACTTCCTGCTTTAAACCTATGCCCAATTAGACAACTGGAAGTACTCAGCTGCTTTCTCTTCATCTTTGATTCCCTCAAGGCTCAATTTTACTTGGACACATTCTGAACCACACCCACTTTCCTTTCCTCTCAGATGTGACCATTCTCTCCAAATGAAAACAAGGGCAGCTCAAGTATTTACTAATCACACACACAGTTGAATTTTCTGTGACAAGAGTTGCCCTATAGACTCCCTTCCCCAATCCCCAGAAACAAATACTTTCAACCTCATGCTCCATCTCCCCACTCACTGTTTTCATTTCTCTATCAGGGCAACCACTGAAAAGCCAGACCTGTGGTGCTGTGCACCTTGATTCCCAAAGCACTGTATCTTTTTGCTAAGTACCCTAAATAATCTTTCCCAGCCAATCTCTGTGGATGGTTTCTGTTAATGGAATAAACAGACCTAATGTTTCACTGCCCTTGTTTGCATTCCTCAAATGATTAGCTTTCCCTAAGCCAGAAACAGCCCTCTGATCCAGGCTTTCCTCCATCATAAGGCCTAAGCAAAAGCTGAGTCGACCTCCTAGCAAATGCTGGTGGAGTAAAGACAATTTAGCCTCTGCAACCTTTGAGGGATGGGGCTGGAAGACAAGATGTTCTTTTCTCCATCTTCTCACCCTCAACCTGGCCAACAGATCCTCCTGAGAATGGAAATATTTAAAGCCCTGAGCAAGCAACAAAAGCTGTCTACAGACTGCAGAGAAAAACAGCTCTCCTGCTTCTGCAGGTGACTATTTAGGACTCAAGGGTAGGGAACCTGCGGCTTGGAGGCCACATGTGGCCTTCTAGGTCCTTGGCTGCAGCCTTTTGACTGAGTCCAAGTTTTCCAGAACCAATCCTTTTACTAAGGGGATTTGTTCTGTGAAGTTTGGATTCAGTCAAAGGGTTACACTTGAGGACCTAGAGGCCCACTGGTGGCCTCAAGGCCCCAGGTTCCCCACTCCTTGAAGGTGTTCCAACAGTGGTACTCAAGAGGCTCCTATTTCTCCAGCTTCACCCTCTCTCGTACCAAATCCTTGCACGTAGACAAAAGTACACAACAGCTTCCTTCCCATCCTGCTCCAGACAAAGCTTCCTCAAACTGACTGCCTCTTAAATGCCAGGATCCTTCAAAAATATTTACAGAAAAAGAAAAGTAAAGGAAAGGAAAAGAAAAGAAAAGAAATGCCTAGTTTTCCCTCTCACTGGTAAGGCTGCAGCATTCTGCAATTTCAAACCTCATGTGGGTTTCCTTTTCCCCTGAACCACGGAAAAATAAAGCAGTGTCTACAACTTGCATTTCCACTTTAATTTTATATACTGTGCTCGCCTCTGGCAGTTCTGTCTGCTAATTCCTTTAATAACAGTTACTTCGGGTACCACATGCTACAGTTCATGGTTTCCTTTTTAAATCAGATTTTATTGCCCAAGAAGATACAGAACATCTATTCCTATCACTGTGGTGAGTGTGGGTAGCAGGGCTGGAGAAAACACATTACTGCTGCCAGTCTTTCTCAGCGGTTGTACCGCCAACTGGGCATGGATGCCTACTCACTTAAAGCGCCAGGCTGTAGATGGTAGAAGATTAGATCTTGCTCACCACCCTGAAATGCTTCTGTGTTCCAGCCTTGAAGTGTGGGACTATACCTGACTAGAATGGAAAATGAAGAAATTAATAAGAAATGGGAAGTTAAAGGTCTCACATTTACATAAAAGTGTACAACTAGTAAAAGTGACCTTTGAGAGTCACCTTAAGCTGTTAGGGTGCCCATGGGGCTATCGGTATTTCTCAAGAGCTCTCTGGGGACGAAGCTTTGTCTGGATACATTATAGAAGAGAGAAAATCCATGTTTTTGTTTTTCTTGTTGTTTTGCCTGTGTCTGTCACTATCTAATGGGAAAAAAAGGAAAAGTTATCCTTAAGTCGGGCAGCCCCTTGGGAGCTTATGGTCTAATTTAGGGGTTCTTAACTTGGTATTTTACTCATAAAACCTTCCTAACAAGCCCATTCTACAACAATTTGACTTCTTTCTAAATTAATCAATCTAGTCCTTAAATTTGAATGAATAGTCTACTACCTCATTGTATTCTATCTTGTTCTTCTTTTATAGATACATATATGTGCCATAAGACTTTGGGTTATAAGTCTGGCCAAGAATAATCATTTACTGAGAGTCCACTAAATGTAAAGCATTTGATTTTTAACTAGATACATTGGGGTTTATAAAATAGATTATCCCTGTTTTTCCCTTGGGGAATGAGACATTCCATGAGAATAAAAAGCATTCCTAAATCAGATTTTAGAAGATCTTTGACATTTTTTGGAACCTTTGACATGATTTTTTTTAATCTTTATGTTTTTAACCCCAAGAGGTATGTATTATTTCCCACTGCATGTATGTGTTTATACACATATACATATATGTGTTTTTTAACTCATTTTAGAAGTGTTCTCATAGACATGTTTGCTAACTCTGATTCTGATTTTGCTTCCTCTTCTTCCAATTTTGCCTTCCATATCTAGCCATTTGGAGTGGTGCCATAGAACCAGAAGCGGCATGATTGGCCAGTGATGACAAGCACTTAGATCATTTCCCCCTTTTCAGCATTCTGGAAATCTGCCGAACATTTTCTTTCCATCCATTTTTTAGATATCTACTAACTGACTAGCATCAAGGGCAGCTCAAACTAAGTTCGGCATAAGGGCAGAATCAGAGGAGGGAAAATGAGATTTCACTGCCTGCATTGTGAAGGCTTTCTTGGGATTTCTGTACAATTGATGCGAAAGTCTAGCAAATGAGCAACTCTTTTTACCTCTGGCTTAGGAGTCATAAGACTGGTTCAAATTCTAACTCAATCAACAAAAATTTGTTATGCACCAGGCACCTTGCTAAGCACTAAAGATACAAAAAGAGGCAAAAGACAGTCCCTGCCCTCAAGAAGCTCACAATGTAATGTGGGAAAATCAAAATATACAACTATGTAGGATAAATAAGAAACAATTTAAAAAAGGAAAGTACTAGAGCAAAGAGGGGTTGGGAAAGGCTTCCTGTAGAAAGTAGTGTTTTATTTGGGACTTAAAGGAAGCCAACAGGTGAATATAAGGAGGGAGAGCATTCCTGAAATGGGAGACAGCCAGAGAAAATGCCCAGAGTCAAGAGATTGAGTGTCTTTTTCGAGAAACAGCAAGGAGACCAATGACACTGGATTGGAGAATACAGGGGTTGGGGTGTAAAGTGTAAGAAGACTGGAAAGGTATAAGGGGCTAGGTTATGAAAGGCTTTGAATAACAAACAGGGGATTTTTATTTTTCCTCAAGGCGACACAGGGTCACTGAAGTTTACTGAGTAAGCCAAAGTGACCTGTGCTTTAGGGAAATCACATGTTAATGTGATTCAGCCACTTGGCTGAATGGAGAATGGATTGGACTAGGGAGAAATTTGAGGCAGGCAGACCCACCAGCAGGCCACTGAAACAGTCCAGGCATGAGATGGTGAAGGCCCGCTTAAAAGTGTCAGAAGAGACAAGGGATTGTATTTTCAAAGTTAAAATCAGTAAGCCTTGACAACAGCTTGAATACAGGGGTGGGGAGAGAATGAGGAATCCAAGATGACCCCTAGGTAATAAGCCTGAGGGACTGGGAGGATGATGTTGCCTTCTACATTAATAGGAAAAGTAGAAGGAAAGGAGGGGAATTGGGGAAAAGATAATGAGTTCCATTCTGGGCATATTGAGTTTTATATGTCTATAGGAATCCAGTTCAAGATGTTGAAAAAGGAGGTGGAGTTGCAAAATTGGAGGTCAGCGGGGTGTTTGAGGCAGAATCGGTAAACTAAAGAATCATTAACATTAGAGATGGTAACTAAATCCATGGGAGCTGATGGGATCATTGTGTGAAGTAGTATATAGAGAGAAGAAGGTCCAGGACAGAACCCTAAGGGACAGCTAGTTAGAGGGTATGACTTGGATGAGGATCCAGCAAAAGAGGCTGAGAAGGAATGGTCACAGAGGTAGGAGAAGAACCAGAACAGAATGGTTTCCCAAGAACCTAGAGAGAAGAGAGTATTAAGGACATTTTGGCAGTGTCAAAGAGAGATCAAGGAGAATAAGGATTGAGAAAACACCATTGGATATGGCAACTAAGAGATCACTGAGAAGTTTGAAGGGAGCAGTTGATATGGCAAAAAGCCTGATTGTCAGAGCTTAAGAAGAGGAGAGAAGGTAGAAGCACCTACAGTGATGCTTTTTTGAGGAGTTGAACCACAAAAGACAATAGAGATATAGGATGATAGTGGGAATATGTGGATCAAGTGAGGAGACATGTTTGACATGGACATGTTTGAAGGCAGTAGGGAATGAGCCAGCAGACAGGAAGAGATTGAAAATAAGTGATAAAGAAGGGATGACAGAGGGGGCAATCTGTTGGAGGAGACAGGAATGAATAGCATTAGTTGAGCAAGTAAAGGAGTTAGCCTTTGCAAGGAGTAAGGCCATCTTATCATATAAGACAGGAATGGAAAAAGAGGTAGTGTGAAAGCATGAGGGTGCTATGACATAGGAACTGAGGAATGGAACTCAAAATTGCTAACATTAGGAGGAGGTGTGTTCTGTCAATTCATTTAAGTTTTGCTGCAGTGCTAAATTCAGAATCATGCTACAACAGTAATCAATCTAGCAGATACTTAGCACTTAGTAACTTAGGACTAAGTATGGAAGGTGTGAACTCTATCCCCTGTTGAGAGGGCATGAACTCCCCTGTTGCTGACTTTGCAGGAGGGGAATTGGCTGAGACAAGAGGCCAGTGTGTGTATATAAGAAGAGTTCTAGAGACAGAAAGACAGAATTGGGAATCTTCCTCCTGGTGGCTACTATTGGAGGAAGCAGGATTGTCCTAGCATCTGGGAGCTGGGCTGCTGGACTGAAGAAGAGAGTTGGAGTTTTCTTGAGACAGAGAGAGAGAGAGAGAGAGAGAGAGAGAGTTTCTCTCTCAGCATCTGGAAGCTGACTGAGAACTGAGTTGGAGTTTTTTTTTTAATAAATTAATTTATTTATTCTCTTGATTACATCATTCATTTCCATGAGATTTTGAATTACAAATTTTCTCCCCATCTTTCCCCTACCCAACACCTCAAAACAGCCATCCCACTGTATAGCCCCTCCCCCAATTTGCTCTCTCCTATGTCCTCCCTCTCGCCCCTCTGACTTTCCAGTAGGGCAGGATGGATCTCCCTACCACAGTGCCTGTATATCTTAATTCCC
>JAQQSU010007263.1:0-13271 GCA_028627135.1 Pseudochirops cupreus | reverse complement strand
ATATATATATATATAGAAGGATATATATGCATATGAATACATATGGGAGTGCGTATATAGGTGTACATAGACAGAGGACACAGGATCAACTGAATAGGAAGGGATGATATTTTAAAATGTGAAATTGAGAGGTGGGAGAGGAATAGAATAAGCAAAGACAGGGAGAGACAGAATGGGGTAAATTTTCTCATACAGAAGAGGCAAGGGATAACTGTACAATGGAAGGGAAGAACAGGAAGGCAAAAAGGGAATGGGTCAACCTTACTCTCATTGAATTTGGCTTAGGGAGGGAACAAGATACACTCTAAAATGGGTATGTTGGCCTACAGAAGAGTAGGGGGGAAGGGGATGAGAGAGGGAAGGATGGAGGAGAGGGCAAGTTGGTGGGGGAGGGTTGTTAGAAGCACACACTTCTATAAAAGGGACAGGGACAAAATAGAGAACAGAACAAGGGGAGAGCAGGATAGAAAGGAGTGAAATATCATCAGTGTTACACAATATGTCCATTGTGGAGATGTTCTGAGTAACCACACATGTACAACCTGTATTGAATTGCTTTTCTTTTCAGTGGGGGTGGGTGACAAGGGAAGAAGGGAAGAATCTAGAATTTAAAGTTCTAAAATCATATGTTAAATATCTATCTATCTATCTATCTATCTATATATATATGTATATATATATTTTATATATATATATATATACATACACACACATACACACACACACATACACACATATATATATTCATATATTATTATTACTATTGACATGCAACTGGGAAATAAGATATACAACCACGGGGATAGGGAGATCCACCTTGCTCTACCAGAAAGTCAGAGAGTGATGAGGGAGGATCTAGGAGAGAGCAGATTCGGGGAGAGGGTATAAAGTGGGATTGCTGTTTTTGGGAGGTGGGTAGGGGAAAGATAGGGAGAAAATCTGTAACTCAAAATCTTGTGGAAATCAATGATGTAATCTAAAAATAAACAAAGGTTAATTACAAAATTTTTTTTTAATATGAAGTTTGGAGGAAATAATTTATAATATTAATTCCTTGGAATAATGTTATTAACTTAAGATGAACTTAGCCTTGTTTCCTAAATTCCAAAATCAGGTTGAGGAGACTCCATGACAAAGTTGAGTGAGATAAACTGAAGACAAACTATTTCATGCAGAAATGGAGTTCTCTGTATTATGAGATAGTAATGGTAGGAAATGAAAAGGTATTCAAAGAGGGCTTGGGTAGAAATGAAACGCAGACCCACAAATAGGTACTAGAAGAAACTATGATTTACCTGACCTTTAAGATTGAGATCATAGGGAGTGACCCCCATACTTCAAGAAATGGGCTTTAGGTTCATTATTGGCAACAGAATTTTCATCTCAATAGACCAGAGATCTAACCTAATATACAAGTCTTTGTATTTTTGCTTACTACTTGAATCTATGTCTTATGGTAATGAGGAGCATGATTTCTGTACATGCAATTGTGCATGCTACTGTCAATATACCCTAATGTTTATATTGTGTGTGCATATGCATATGCATATGCAGAACTAGGAAGACCCAGGAAAGTATAATATAAAAAATAAGGATCCAACATTGACAAGAAAGAGTATCAAGAAGCAGAAAAGGCAATGAAGTCTTCTAAACACCTTGTTATTTCTTAACACAATTAATTGGAAAACATTATCACAATTAAGCAAAGGCAGGGACTAAGAATCATGAAATCATAGATTTGGAGTACTAGCATTTGGATAAACCAGGAAAAAGGAAATCAGGTATGCTAAGAGGCAGAGATTAAGAAGGAGGGTATATCAAGCATGAAAAAAGTTAGTACAGAAGTAAGGATACAAAAGGGAGTAAGTATGACATGTGCGAAGAATAAGATCAGTAGAGTTAAAGCATATGTGTGGCCGTGTGTTTTCTCAAGGACTTAAATTGCTACACAGAGGAGTTGATATTTGATCTTAGAGGTAATAGGAAGAAAAATGAGCTTATTGAGTGTGTGAGGAGAAAAGGAGAAGGAATTATATGATTCCTGCACTAAGGAAAATCACGTTTGTGGAGAAATTTGAAGTAGAGGGAGAAATTAGGAAACTATTGTAATAGTCCAGGAGAAAGTGTTAACTCTTAGCATTTACATGGTGTTTTAAAACTTAGATAGTTATTTATATAGATTATCTTTCTGGTCCTTTTTGGAATTCTGTGAGAAAGGTAATATTGCCCCAATTTTATAGATAAAGAAACAGGCTCACAAGAGAATAAGTGACTTGACTAGTTTTGGTCACAGAGCTAATAAGTATCTGAGGTAGCATTTGATTAAGGTTGGTAACTTTCCAAGTGGAGAGAAGGTTAGAGATGCAAGAGGGATATTGTGGAGAAAGAAATGAGATTTGGCAAATGATTGAATTTGTAAAGTGAGTTGAAATGAAGAGTCAAAGAGGAAACCAATGTTACAAATCTGAGTAACTAGAAGGATCATAGGGACTCATCAGTAATAGGGATGTTTAGAGATGACATGATTCTGAGTGAATTTGAGTGAATGGTTTTGATTATAAAGAATTCCATTTCTCTAAGGTTGTCCTTTTGAAAATTTTCAATAGGTAGTAGAATATGAGTTTAGGAGAGACTCTAATTACTATGTAGATCTCGGAGTCAAACATATAGATATGATCATTGCAAGATAATGAGAGTAAAAAGAGTATAGAGAAAAAAAGAGGAGACTCAGAATGGAATTGGGAGACAGTTAATGAATATTAAGCAAAAAAACAAAAACAAACAAACAAAAAAAAAACCGAGAAGACATGGGAAGACAAGTTAGAAAACAGTGTCATTTAAGCCCAGATAGGAAAAATTTTCCAGGAGGAAAATATGATTAGCAAGAGGTTAAGAAGGATGATGATTGAGAAAAGGCCATTTGATTTGGCCATTAAGAAATCATTGGTAACTTTGGAATAAGCAGATTCAGCTAAATAATGAGATTAAAAGTAGATTATTGTGGGTTTAGGTGAAAATGAGAGGAAAGGAAGTGGAGGAACTGATTGTAGATGGATTTTTTTTTCAGTTTATCTCACAAGGGGAGGGAAAATAAGAGTAATAGTTAATCACTGTCATATGATTCCAAAGATAATTCTAAAAGGCAAACTTTCCTCTGACAATCTAGACAATAGAAACATATTTTATGTGTAGTAGAACACTAAGAGCTAGCAGAGCCAAGATGGCTGAGTAGAAGTAGGAAAATTCATGAGCTCCCGCCACAACCACCTCTAATACCTATAAAATATGACTCTAAACAAATTTTAAAACTACAGAACCCACAAAGTAACAGAGAGAAACAAATCTCCTGCTAAAGCAACCCAGCAGGCTGACAGGAAAGGTCCACCACACTGAGCTGGGAGCCTAGCCAAATACTGCCTGAGCTGCACATTTCTGACCCCCAGGGTGGCCCCAACCAGCAACCTAGACCAACCATAGCAGACTTCAGGAGAGTGAATCACCAGCAGTTGTGGCAGTTTCTAGACTTCTCAACCCATAAACACCAAAGAGAAAGTTAAAGGTCATGGGAAACTGTTGGAACTGGGTGACAGAAGAGCACAATCCGGCCCCTGCCTATGGGGTGAGAGGTGGCAGAGGCACAGTGGCAACAGCTGCTGCCATTTAGTTTCCTCTGGAGCTCCTGACCTGCAGATCATAGGGGGACAAAGCAACCATTCAGAGGGCAAGCTCTCTTGCTTTGAACTGCTTGGATCTGGATCACGGTCTTGGGTGGTGGTCCTGGGGTGTGTGGCCAGTGTGCCAGAATGCATGAGGGCTGGAGAGAGGATGCTCTCAGCAATTTAGGATAAAGCTCTCTCCATTCTGGAAGCAGAGTTCTCCTGTGGCAAAGAGCTCAAATGTCAAGTAATTGGCTGGCAATATGAACAAGCAAAGGAAGCACAAACAGACCACAGAATCCTCTTTTGGGGACGAAAAGGATGAAGGCAAAAAGTGGGAGGAAGACAACAAAATGAGAGCTCTTGCATCAAAAGCCTCCAAGAAAAATATAAATTGAGTACAGACCATGGAGAAGCTCAAGAAGGATTTTGAAAATCAAGTAAGAGAAGTGGAGGAAAAATTGAGAAGAGAAATGAGAATGATGCAAGAAAATCATGAAAAGCTAGTCAACAGCCTGCTAAAGGAGCATCAAAAAAACACTGAAGAAAATAACACCTTGAAACATAGACTAATTGAAATGGCAAAAGAGGCCCAAAAATCCAAGGAGGAAAAGAATGCCTTAAAAAGCCAAACTTGCCAGATGGAAAAAGAATTTCAAAATTTCACTGAAAAGGATAACTCCTTCAAAATTAGATGGGAGAAATTGGAAGCTAATGACTTTAGGAGAAATCATGATACAATAAAACAGATCTAAACAAATGAAAAAAGAAAAGGCAATGTGAAATAGCTCGTTGGAAAAACCACTGACCTTGAAAATAGATTCAGGAGAGATAATTTAAAAATTATTGGACTTCCTGAAAGCTATGATCAAAAGAAGTACCTAGACACTATCTTTCAAGAAATTATCATGCAAAATTGCCCTGATATTCTAGAACCAGTGGGCAAAATTGAAATTGAAAGAATTCACCAATCACCTCTTGAAAAAGATCCCCAAAAGAAAAGTCCTAGGAATATTATAGCCAAATTCCAGAGTTCCCAGGTCAAGAAGAAAATACTGCAAGTAGTCAAGAAGAAATAATTTGAGTATTATAGAAACACAATCAGGATAACAGAAGACTTAGCAGCTTCTACATTAATGGATCTAAGGGCTTCGATTATGATATTCCAGAGGTCAAAGGAGCTAGGACTAAAACCAAGAATCACCTACCCAGCAAAACTGAGTATAATGCTTCAGGAGAAAATATGGTCATTCAATGAAATAGAGGATTTTCAAGCATTCTTCATGAAAAACACAGAGCTGAAGAAAAATTTGAATTTCAACTATAAGAAGCAAGAGAAGCATGAGAAGGTAAACAGGAAAAAGAAATCATAAAGAACTTATTAAAGTTGAACTATTTAAATTCCTACATGAAAAAATGATGATTGTAACTCATGAGACTTTTCTCAGTATGAGGATAGTTGAAGGGAATATATATGTATATAAGTATATATGGATGTATAAGAGTATGTATGTGTATATAAATATATATGTGAGTGTAGGCATATGAATGTTCATGTATACATAGACAGAAGGCACAAGATGAGTTGAATATAAAGGGATAATACCTAAAAAATAAAATTTAAGAGGTGAGCGAGGAATTTATTGGTGGAAGGAGAAAAGGAGAGATAGATTGGGTTAAATTATCTCACATAAAAAGGCAAGAGAAAACTGTTATAATGGAGGGGAAGATCAGGAAGGTAAAAGGGAATGGGACAATCTTACTCTTACTGAATTTGACTTAAGGAGGAAATAACATACACACTCAATTTGGTATCCTGTGCTACAGGAAAATAGGAGAGTAGAGATAAGAGGAGGAATGATAGAAGGGAGGGCAGATTGGGGGAGATGGTAGTAGAAGCAAAAATTTTAGAAAAGGGATAGGGTCAAAGGAAAAACAGAACAAGTGAGAGGCAGGATAGGATGGAGAGAACTATAGTTGGTCTTTCACAATATAACAATTATGGAAATGATTTGGGTAACTACACATGTACAACCTATACTGAATTGCTTATCTTCCCATTGGAGTGGGTGAGGAGGAAAGAAGGGAAAAAATCTGCAATTCAAAGTTTTAAAAACAAATGTTTAAAAAAAATTGTTTTCTTCATGCAACTGGGAAATAAGATATATAGGCACTGCAGTACAGAAAGTTTTCTTGCCCTACAAGAAAGTCAGGGAATTTGATGGGGGAAGATACAAGAGAGAATGCATTGGAGGAAGAAGTATTCCGTAGGCTTGCTATTTTGCAATAGGAGAAGGGGAAAGATGGGGAGAAAAAATTGTAACTCAAAATTTTGCGGAAATGAATGTTGAAAACTTAAAAATAAATCAATTAATTATAAAAATATAATATGAAAGCTTTGCTACATGGCTGTTATTCATATTTTGGTGAGGAGAACATGAAGATGAAGGCTAGACTGAAGGCAATTTGACATAGATGTGACCAGGAAGTGGATAAAGTTGTATTATTTAAGTATTAATATTTTGAATATCAGAAGCAATGTGGTATTGTGGATAGAGATCTAGCCTCAAAACTAGAAGTCCTGTCTATGAAATGCTGTGGCTCTAAGCAAGTCACTTAAACTCTCAGTGATCTAGGAAACTATTTGGAAGACTGAAGAAAAAGAAGAGATGACATACATTGATAGAGGGACAACCCCTTACCCCTTGTAAAGGAATATGAGAGTCTCCTATACCAATGACATCACAAATCTATATCTATATTTTGAATATAATAACATAATAGCATTAAATAGTTGCATACTCATGTATATAAGCACATACAAACACATACATGTACACATAGATACACAAGTACACACACACACACACACACACACACAAACACATACACCCTTCCAATAATACCAGGAATGGGTTTGAATAAAACCATTCTAAGCTTATAGGCATTTTACTCTTAGGCTATTTCCCAATGGGGATTATCCTGAGATAAGTTTAAAAAATATACTATTGAGTGTACAGAAGTAAGTCTCTTGACTAAATTGCTACTCCAGGAAATAAAAAACTCCATAAAATAATTTGCAACCTCTCTATTCTTTGTGTAACATATAATTATTTCAAGTTCTAAAAGAACCACCTACAGCAGGTGAAAATTAGCCTCTTAAAAGACAAAAAAAATGCCCCTAGTTCTAAAAGTAGATCTTATTTTTAACCTCACAATGTTCTGCAATTAAAACATGATGAGACAATTGAATGACTGGCAAGTTAAAGAATTGATAACATTTCAGACAACATTGAAATTGCCTAGTCAAATCATAGTCAAGCATTTTAAAAAAATAATCTACACATCATTTAGAGAAATTGGGAACTGGATTTGAAGATAATTTTAAATGGAACTTGTAGAGTGATGCCAGTCTGAAGGATCCTCTCAGCATTCCAGTATATAAGAATTCTATTCTACTGAAAATGCATTACCTTTGCATATGGCACATTTCTTAGGTATCCCAAGATTCTTAACATTTCAGGTCTTGTAGTGGATTAAAATTTGGCTATTGTTTGTCTAGTAACTAGAATTTCCTCACTAACATGAAAGTGATCTGAAGTGAGCAGAGAAATAAGTTGATAGGAACAGATGCTAGAACAGATTCAGCTGCCAAAAGCATCCTCTACCCATATGGACTTTTTGAGAAAAGGGGGGTAAATGAATTTAAAAGGGAGGACAGTAAAAATGTTCATAATTTGATCTTCTCTAATCATATAGTTCAAGCTTTCATTATCCTTTGACTGAATTGTTTTAATAGCTCACCTAGTGGGCTCCCAACCTCATTCTTTCCTCTGTAATCCATTCTTCACAAAGATGCCAAGGCAATTTTCCTAAAGCATGGGTGGAGCCATGCCACTCTCTTTATCAAAAACCTTTCAGTGTTTGCCTACAGTAGAAAATAAAAATATCTGAGACCAACATATAGTCACCCAACTGATCTGTATAGCCTTATTTCAAAATACTATTCCTCAAGTATTCTATATTCCAGACAAATTTGCCTCAAATCTTATCCACAATTCCATTACTGTGCATGTACACAAGTTGTCTCCCATACTTGAAGTCCATTTCTTTGTTTTATTTTTAAACTTCTTAAGAATTAATGAACATTTTTACCCTCCTTTCTACCCCATCCAATGGAAAAATGAAGGAAAAATAAACCCCTTGTAACAAATATGCATAAACAAGCAGATCAATTTCGCTCATTGTCTGTTTCTGACACATAGATTTCATTTTTCCTCTTGAATACCTGTGTGCCAGGAAGACAACAGCTTGCATCATCCAGTCCTTCAATATCATAACTGTCCACTGCATTCATTGTTCAGATGTAAAAAATCTTTCCAAGTATTTGTCTTTACAGTGTAGTGTTTATTGTTTAGATTGTTCTGATTTGATCACTTAGCAGCAGTTCATGTAATCTTTTTAGAATTGGAGATTTTTAGAGCTCTCCTTTGCCCTTATTATATTCTACCTTGTATTGCACTTATTCATATGCATGTACCATTCCCCCTGAGGTGTGGCATGACCATTACAGACAGAGAAATAACTTCTATGTCAAGAACACTTGATTTCAAGTGTTAACTCTGATGAAAATTGGCTGTGTGAATGTAAACATCTCTGCTGCTACTGTCCTCCCTCTGAAATTTTCTCCCATTTATATTATACATATATATAGCTGTTTATATGTTGCCTCCCCACTAGAATGTGAGCTCCTTGAGGACATAGTATGCTTGCCTTTCTTCAGCACTGAGCACAATTTCTGACCCATAGTGATTTTTTTTTAAATGTCTGATTGATAAGAGCTCAGTGTCCCAGATAACAATAACATGACAAATTGGAGAACGGTTTTCCAATCTGCATTTGTAGAAGGAATATCCTGACTGAGAATTCTCTATAGCAATGAAGGGTCATACCAAAAGAAAAATAGTAAAATCTTCCTTTGTGATTACAGTGTGAAGAGACAAACCATATCCACATATTTTCTCTCAACTTTGTACTGTTCATCATTTTTAGCAATTGACTTGAAAGAAAGCATCATGATTATTTGTGTCAGATTTAGAAATGATACAAATATGAGATAAATAGTTATCATATCTAATGAATACATCAGAAACCAAAAAAGACCCCAAAATGTCAGAATGTTAATTTTAACAAAGATAAAATGTAACGATGACAAATGTTAAATCGTACTTCCCAAGTTGACAGCTTGATAAAAGTTTGCGTGAAAAAAAAAATCTGGGGTGTTTTAGTGTACTAAAAATTCAATATGAATCGATGCACTAACAAAATAGACTTTAAAAAAAGCTAATGACATTTTACACTTTATTACTAAATATAGTAGTCTGAAGGAGGTAGGTGATGGTCCAGATGCCCTCTGACATCGTCAGATAACTGTACTTAGAATACTGTGTACTGGTCTGATATCACACTTTAGCAAGTACCTTGACAAACACAGCGGCGATTCAGTAGATTGCAATCATAATGATAATGGGAAAAGAAATTATACCATATAATGATCATCTGAAGGAAGTGAGAGAATTTTACTTGAAAAAGAGAAGAAATAGTAGAGATATAACTGTCTCCAAGTATATTAAGAGTTGTCATGTGTGGGAAAACAGAGTTTAAAAGCAGTCTTCTTCTTGGCCTCACAGGGCAGAAAAAGGAACAACATATGGAAGTTCCAGAGAAGCATACATTAGCTAGATATGGGAAAGACTTCCCAAAATTTAAGGCTAGCTATCCAAAAGTTTATTAGGAGATAGTAAGTTTCACACTAGTAAAAACAAAGACAGTAATCACAATATTTCAATTAGAATCACATACTTCAGAAGCCTTCAAATACCAAAATCAAACAGTGCATTTCCATTGCCCATTTCAAAAAATGAATTTGAAAAAATAATGTTTATTCCTAAAGTAGATGTGAACATAATCACATTGAAAAAAAGAAGAAAAGAAAAAAAATGAAGTATGATGTAATGGACTTTTAAATACCAAAATCATTTCAATGAGATTCTTCATTTCAAGAGATCCTAGCATATTCATTTTCATGGCCTAAGGAGTGAGGGAGTTAGAATTGGTTAAGAGAGGGAAGATCACTAAGTTGTATTATGAATATTTTCATTTAAGATGAAAGTCTATTCTGATTGTGTAACTGAGTAACTTTTACAATGATCTATACCCTCTATTGCCCAACATGACCCTACATTCATGATAGATAACCATTGTCCTGGGCTTCTGTCTCCACCTTCTGGTCAAAATTGGAGACTCTGAACCCAGTTTTCTCAAGACCTCATTTGTTTACTTATGGAGGTGGAGCCTGTCTATGAAGTGTTTCCCCAGGTTCTTCTCGTTAATGATTTATGTTTCTATTAAATTAATCAGTGAAAATCTTCTACCTATGACTACACAAACATGATTTACAACCTCCTTTAATCCCCCATTTCATTTCTATTGGTTCTCCTTTTGAATATAACCAAACAACTGTACCTGAATTTATAAATGCAATGTTAGTGAGACACTTGAATCAAAGAAAATGGAAACATAAATTTTAAAGTGAAATTATGGATAATAAATTGTTAGCCTATAATGCCATTAAAATCTACAGAAAATAAAATGAAGAAAACACATCAAAGGGAATTATATAGACACTGACTATATTTAAACAAAGATAATAAATAAGAATTCATTAAGCATTTTGTGCAAAACAATGTACAAAGTTTTGGGACTAGAAAGACAAAAGAAAAACTTTCTACTCCTAAGAAACTTATATTCTACTCCAGAAAAAATAAAAGACAGTAGAACTAGAGTTAAATACAATGGGTAATATTCATACTACCTATTAAAAACCAAAGTAGCAACCATTCTTTCTTTTTTATGAAATGGTAACTTAAGAAATTTAGAGTTGCATATATTATTTGTAGTAAAAATTCATGTAATTTTGTTTACTTGGACATATGCTGTGTGGCTTGAATGAGTGTACACACTTAAGTGTATAGTTTCTCAAAACAAGATTTATCAATTTAAAAAAATGCAGTCACAAGTTTTCTATAGAATGTCTATAAGTCTATCTAAAACTACCTTACCAATCTCCATTAATGCAACCTACCTTTTTTAAAAAAAAAACCTGCATTCAAGACAAAAGTAATTAATTATTTTCTTATTTTAAATTATTAGCACACAAACCTTTTTCTTTAAAAAATGTATAATGACCAGGCCTGTCGACCCCAGAACTAGAAGTTTGGGACAGTGACCCTGTGCCCCAGAAGCAGAGCTCAACTTTAAAAGTGATGAAATAGGTAAAAAATGAGCAAGAAGCAAAAAATAACTTTGATAATAGAAAGCTACTATAATGAAAAGGAAGATCAAAAAACAACTCAGAAGAGTACAACATTGTTAATGTACCCACATCCAAAACATCAAAGGGAAGTAGGAAGTGGTTTCAATCCCAAAACACCTCCTTAGAAAAGGACAGAAAGGATTTTAAAAGTCATTTAAATAAGAAAGGTACAAGAAAAATCAGGGAAAGAAATGAAAAGTATGCAAGAGAGAGTCAACAGCTTCTAAAAGGAAGAAAAAGATTACTGAAGAAAACAAATGCTTAAAAAAAATAGAATAAAATAAAAATCATGTGCACTAAAGAACCATGGAAAGTTAGATTAAAATTTAATTGGAAACTAGATAATCTAATCCTAAGGAACGAGTGGGTCAAACAACAAATCATAGAAACCATCAATAATTTCATCAAAGAGAATGACAAAAAAGAGAAAACATAACAAAACTTATGGGATGAAGCCAAAGCAGTTCTTACAGGAAATATTATATCTCTAAAACCTTACATGAACAAAATATAGAAAGAAGAGATCAATGAATGGGGCATGCAATTAAAAAGCTAGAAAAAGGAAAAAATTAAAAGTCCCTGACTAAATACCAAATTAAATATTCTGAAAATCAAAGAAGAAATTAACAAAATTGAAAAAAGAAAAATAAAAAACTAATAAATAAAACTAAGAGCTTGCTTTATGAAAAAAAAGTTAAAACTTTGACTAATTCAATTTTTTTAAAAAAGGAATACCAGATACCCAATATCAAAAATGAAAAGGGTGAATTTGTCACTAATGAATAAGAAATTAAAACAATATTTAGGAGCTACTTTACCCAACTGTAAGCCAATAAATCTAACAATATTAGTGACATGGATGAAAGTTTACAAAAATATAAATTGTCCTGATTAACAGAAGAGGAAATAAAATGTGTAAATAACCCAATTTTAGGGGGAAAAATGAGTAATCCATCAGTGAACTCCAGAAGAAAAAAAAATCACTACGACCCGATGGATTTCTAAATGAATTCTACCCCACATTTAAAGGACATTTAATTCTAATACTACATAAACTATATTTAAAAGTAGGTGAAGAATGAGTCCTATACTATTCTTTTTAAGATGCAAATATGTTGCTGATACCTACACCAGGAAGAATCAAAGCAGAGGAAGAAACTTATAGACCAATTTCTGTAATGATACAAAAACTTTAAATAAACTACTAAGACATAGATTATAGCAATTTATCACCAGGATAATATACTAGGGCAGGGAGGATTTATACCAGGAATATAGGGTTGGTCAAAAATTAGGAAAACTATCAACATACTTGGCCATATCAGCAGCAAAACTAATAGAAGTCATATGATTATCTCAACAGATACAGAAAATGCTTTTGACAAAGTATAGCACCCATTCTTATTAAGAATCCTAGAGAGCATAGAAATAAATGGAGTTTTCCTTGGAATGCTAAGTGGTATCTATCTAAAGCCATCAATAAGCATTTTATGCAATATGGATAAGCTAGAAGCTTTCTTCAGAAAGATCACAGGGATGAAACAAGGATGTCCATTAACATCACTATTATTCAATATTGTACTAGGAATGTTAGTTTTAGCAGTAAGAGGAGAAAAAGAAATTGAAGTAATTAGAATAAATACTGAGGAAACAAAACTATCATTTTTTTCAGATGATGTGATAGTATACTTAGAGAATCCTACAGAATAAACTAAAAAAAACTACTTGAAACAACAACTTTAGCAAAGTTGAAGAATGTAAATTAAATTCATATAAATCACTGGCATTTCTATATATTACTAACAAAGCCCAGCAGCAAGAGACAGAAAGAGAAATTCCATTTGAAATAATTGTAGATAATGTAAAATATTTGGGATTCTACCAGACAAGAAAAACACAGAAACTATATGAACCCAATTACAAAGCATTTGCACACAAATAAAGTCAGATCTAAATAATTATAAAAAAAAATAATCAGCTGCTCATGGGTAAGTACATTGAGCTAATATAATAAAATGACAATTCTACCTAAATTAATTTACTTACTCAGTGCCATACCCAACAAACTACTAAAAATTATTTTATAGAGGTAGAAAAAATAATAACAAAATTCCTTTGGAAGAACAAAAAAAATCAATAATATTAAGGAAATTAATGAAAAAATATGCAAAGGATGGTGGCCTAGCCAATACAGATCTAAAATTATATTATAAAACATCACTCATCAAAATAAGAATTTT
>JAQQSU010007262.1:0-13272 GCA_028627135.1 Pseudochirops cupreus | reverse complement strand
TATCACCAAGGACACACATAACTTGTAAAAGGGAGAAATAGAGGTACATGGGTAAATGTAGGCAGGAATAAGATTCCTGAAGCAAGTGATTCCACATATGTTTTTCATCTCTCTCTTAATTCCAAATAGTTTTGAAACCACAGACTATCATCCTGGCCTATAGCAAAACACGACTCAGTGATTTACTCTTCTTGCTTTTATATGCTATATTAGAGTGGAAGAAGAAGTTGACTCCTTTATAAAGAATATGCTACTACCTCCCTGTCCCACAAGTCAACCAACTTGCCTCCCTAACCTGATGTTTATTTACATGGTGGTTATTTCCTTACTTAGATCGTGGTTACACTATGGCACTGACTTATTTTAAGTCTTCCTTTTTATCCCAAGGCAGTATTTATCTGTCACTTCTGCGGATCCTTTTTTCTCTTCACCATCTCTATCATTCCAAAAAGGTTTATACTTCTGTAGCATTATTTTACATTAACCAGAACTTCATTTTCTCCAGTGCATAAGAAACAGTTCTCTGCATCTCCTCTACCCTCTCTCTTTCATTGTGCCAATAAATGTTTCAAGGCTTTGTCCTTAGGGAAATGCAGTGTGCCTCTAAAACACAACTACCAGGGGAAAGCCAATCATGAGTTGGATCTCAGTAGCACAGAGCACAAACATTCAGGAAATTAATTATTTTCCTTAGTAGGGAAGAACTTTATATAATTCATTATCTTGAAAAGTGATTATAGGAGGTACGGTTAAATACCCCGACTTTCTCTGAGGCCTGATCCTGTCTCATGTCCTGTGTCAGAACTGGTGTGTAAGTAAGATTATTTTAAATTCCATCATAGCATTTCACAGATGTTCTTTTTGTCCTTACAGCTGAATTTCAATTTATACCTCTCATTTTCCCTCATCTTTCCTTTGTGTTTCTGTATCTATTCCATTTGAGATCTACTATCATTTTATTCCATCATGACTTGGAAAATCTGACTCTTCCCAATGAATGTATAGAATCTTTAGACCATAAGCTTAGTCGAATCTTAGATTACATGTTCACCTCCTATCCAAAGCATACCCAACAAATGTCCATATAGTCTCAAATTTTCTACTTCTAGTGCTAGGGAATTCAACACTCCTGGAGGCAACTCAATTCATTCCACTAACATTTATTAAACTTCAGCTATGAGTAAGGATCCTGTGCCAGCACTCTGGACACAAAAACTACCATAGAGCAAGAGGCAAGCACTGAAGATGTTTGAACAGGGGTGTAACATATTAAATTCTGTTTTAGGAATATTAATTTGATAGCAATGTGGAAGACTGATTGAAGGGGAAAGAGACTGGATGCAGGGAGACCAATTAGGAACTTAGTGCAACAGTGAGAAATAATTAGGGACTGAACCAGGGCAGAGGCTATGGGAGTGGAGAGAAGGGAATAGATGCAAGAGTTGTTATGAAGATGTTATGAAGGAGCAAGAAAATTTGGCAACTGACTGGATATGGGAAGGAAAGGACAGAAGAAGAGTAAAAGACAGTGCTGAGGTTTTGAACTTGGGTGACTCGTAGCGTGATGGTGCCTTCCACAGACATTGGGAAGTTTGAAGGAGAGATAGATTTTTGGGAAAACATGGTTAAGTTCTGTTCTGGATATGTTGAGTTTGACATGCCTATAGGAAATTTAAGTGAAGATATCTATCAAGCAGTTTGTAATATAGGAATGGAGTTCAGGAAAGGAATTAGAGATAGAAATATTGGTCTGAAAATCATCAGTATTAATCTCAAGGAGAATTTTCTTTATATTGAACAAATTCATGCCTCTCTGTACGATGAACAAATTCATGCCTCTGATGAATTTATATCTAAAAGAAAAATTTTCTGAGGCTTTTTACTTCTGGGAAAAAAATGATTTAAGAGCAAGGCCAGAAATTTACCATTAAATCAGATCAACTAATCCCTCAGTGATTAGTGATAGTTTCACAGGTTTTCAAAGCTAATCTTCATAACAACAACAACGACAAAAGGAAATACGTTCATCAGGCTGATTCATAGGATTTACAGAGTAGATATATTTGCAATATTTGACTGCTGGGCCTGTCAGGATGTTTTTAGAGTGGGATAACTGTGAGATTCAATATTTCATTGGTTTAGAACTCTTGTCTACCATTCTGTGAATTCTTTTGAGAAGTTTCCTTCAGTAATCCTTTAAGGATTTCTGCTATGGGTCTAAGATGATCACTGAAAAAAAAAATCTAACTTATTAAAACTTATTAAAAGAGGAACTTGTGGCGAGCTGAGTCAACTCCCCACCCTCTAGGAGCTTGAAAAAAGGCAGTCTGAACTTTAGTAAAGAGTCTTGTGATATCTAAGTTTAATTCCATGATTATATTATTTTATTTCTATAAATATATATTTCCTATTTCAACTTATTTGTCATTGCTTTTTCTAAAATTATTTTATTTTTAATTTGTGAAGTAAAACAAGCATTTCTATAATATAGTAGAAAAAAAAGATGATTGCATATGAAATGGCAAGTCTATTATGTACAACTTGCTATTCCTTTTAAATATGTAATAAAATTAACAGGTAACTTTTTTTCCTTTTATTTTCTACCCTTCCTTCCCTTCCCCCTGAAGATGGCTACCATGAGACACAAATATATACATATATATGTAAAATCGATCTGTATGTACTTCTATTTATCAGTTCTTTCTCTGGAGGTAAATAGCATCTTTCTTCATAGATCCTTTGTAGTTAATTTGGTTCTTTATAATATTCAAAATGACAGCCATTCAAAGTTGTTCTTAAAATAATATTCTGTTACTATATACAATGATCTCTTGGTTCTGCTCATTTCATCCTTCATTATTTCATGCAAATCTATTCATGTTTTTCTAAAATCAATGAGCTAATCATTTCTTACAGCACAGTATCATTCCATTATGATCAATACCACAACCTATTCAGTCACTCCCCAATTGATGGGCATCTCTGCAGTTTCCAGTTCTTTGCTACCACAGAGAGCCGCTATACATATTTTAGAACATATAGATTCTTTTCCTTTTTCCCTAATCCTCTTTGAAACAGACCTAATACTGATGTTGCTGGGTCAAAGAGTAGTACCAGGGGTGGGGAACCTGTGGCTCTAAGCCACATGTGGTCTTCTGGGTCCTTGGGTGCTGCTTTTGACTGAGTCTAAGTTTTATAGAACAAATCCTTTTATTAAGGGGATTTGTTCTGTGAAGTTTGGATTCAGTCAAAGAGCTGCCCTTGAGGACCTAGAGAACCACATGTGGCCTCAAGGCTGCAGGTTCCTCACTCTAATAGGCAGTTTAATAACTCTTTGGGCATAATTCCAGATTGCTCTCTAAAATGGTTTAATCAGTTCACAGTTCCACCAACTATATTACTAAAAGTATATTAAATCTTGTTAAAATATTCATTTGCTCAATCCATAGGTAATTTAGGCTTAAAGGAATATTTATGCTGGTTTAACTCTTCATAAGCAAAGGAAACAATCCTTCAAACTAAGATGAATCAAAGTAATCAATATTAATACCTTTTTCATATCTATAAGTCCTATTCCTACCTTCTTCAGTCAAGCTGGTATAATCCCTGTCTCACATAATAACCCTACAAATATTTGAAGACTGTTAAGTTTTCTCTTTGCTGAGCTAAATATGTCCAATTCCCTCCATCCCCTCATTCCCTGGTTGCCATCCATAGGAGGCAGTCTATCTGATTATTGTCTCTTCTGAAATGAGTCAGTGAGAACCGTACACAATACTTGAGATTTAACTACAGCAAACCCAAGTATGGCTTAGGTCACTTTGCTTATTTGGAATATTTCCACCTTTGGTGGATTGATATTTTAGTCTTACTCTTTTTATCTCTCAGCTATTTTTATATTCTACCTGTAAGTTCAAGTTTCTCATTTGGCAGATCAAATGGCTAAGAGTGTTTTTGCCATTCCTACCTTCATTAGTCCTTGGAAAATCATATGAGAAGCAGGTTTTTTTTTGCTTTGGGCAAGGGCCAGGACAATCTCCAGCTGGGTCACTGTAATTATATAGGGCTCAGTTTTGTTTTTCTTGTTCTTTTCATTTTATCTTCTCTCCTGCTTCAGATTTCTTTAATCCTGAAAACCTACAATGTTTACCTCCTCAGCTACATTCTTGTTCATTTGCATGATTCATGGTGGCATCCAATGTCTGTTTGTTGGTATGCCTCCAGATCTAGAGGAAAAGTGATCAGTACCTTTTAAGGATCAATGACAATAGGTGGTCAATTCTGAAAGGGAAATTCCTTAAAGTGGGTTTAGGAGAAAGGGGTATAGGAAGGATTAATGAAAGGAAAAATCAGACATAAGAATCCAGTTCTATAGACATTAGGTCCTTCCTGAGGGGAGGAACCATTTTGTAAAGTTCACTTGTCTTCCATTTAGAACAGTGGTTCTCAACCTTCCTAGGATGCCACGACCCTTTAATACTCATATGTGGGTGTATCTGTATGTGGGCGGACTCGCCTAGAATTGGACAGAGGAGTGATGTCTTAGTTCCTAAGACCATCGGAAATATGTGTTTTCCAATGGTCTTAGGCGACCCCTGTGAAAGGGTCGTTCAACCCCTAAAAAGGTTGCGACCCACAGATTTAGAAAATCTGATTTTGTGTTTTGAGTGTGTGACCTTGGGCAAGTTGGTTAGAAATTAAAACTGAATTTCTCTTTAAAAAATGAGAATAATAATATCACATAAGGATTTTAGAAAAGTACTTCATAAATTGCAATATGATAGGTAAGTACAAAAAACACTATTATTGTTGTATTAGATTGCTGTCATCCTAGGTTCTGGGGTACACACCAGATTTATATTAATAACATCGTAGATACAGAGTTGAAATGGACCTTGGATAATGTAGTACAACTCTCTCATTTTACAGGTGTGGGGAATGTGGCACAAAGAGGTTAACTAATTTGCTAAGACGACAGACATGAGTTGAAAAAGCTAGATTAGAGCCAACTTTAGCAAGGCTGATCACTCTTGGCCTCTGTGAGAAGAGGCAACCAGTAGATACTCTCTTCTTTCGTATAAAATGACAACATTCTGTTGTAGAAGACTAGACTGAAAATTAAGAGACTAGGGTTCTAATTGTGGTGGAAGACAACAAACCCAGGTTCTAGTTGTGGTTTGTGAATGGCTTGAAGTGTGATCTAGGTAAATTAACTCAGTTTTTCTATTTATTAAATAAAGAGGTTAGCCTAAATAGTATTACCAGATTCCTTCAGATCAATCAAAGTCTATGTTTCTGATATCTTTCCTTTTTTCTAACAAAGTGTGTATTTCTATTTCTTATTTGTAGAGTTTGCTTTCCCAAGTGAATATTCAGGGGTGGGGAACCTGTGGCCTGAAGGCCACTTGTGGCCTTCTTGGTCCTTGGGTGAGGTCTTTTGACCGAGTCCAAGTTTTAACAGAACAAATCCTTTATTAAGGGGATTTGTTCTGTGAAGTTTGGATTCAAAGTGCTGCACTTGAGGACCTGGAGGGTCACATGTGGCCTGGAGGCCCCACGTTCCCCACCCTGATACAGGCAAAAATTTATACCTGGGAGACCTGCTACAAAAGATGACATTTCCTGAGTAAAGAGAGGAGCCTAGTATATCTTTTCTTCCTCCCTTGAGGTCTGGAAATTCTTTTCCTTTTTAAAAATTCCCTCAGGGTCATGATCTCAGATTATCGTCCATAACCATAGAATGAATGGAACCCTTTTCTTACTGATTTCTCTAGCTTTATTTTTTTTTAAACCCAATTGTCCCAAGGGAACAGAAGATCGTGTAGACCAGGTATTAGTAGATGGAACATCTTTCCTTTTTTCTTGCTCGCGATAATCTTTCCATGATCATCACCGATGTAGGGAAGCACCAACACTTGACCACACAAGCTGGGGGATCCCGGGTACAGCCATCAGGATTCTGCTCGGGAGGGTCCCAGGCAGGATGTCTACTCCATGGGTGAGATTCTAATTTGGGGTCTGAATCTTATGGTTTAAGTAGTGCTGAGAACAAAGAAGGCATACTGCCAGGTGTTTTTAGCAAGCATCATCTTGTGTGAGGCTGGGGAGGGAGGCCAATCCCTCCAAGGCTCTCCCACCCACCAAGAACAACGTTTCCTTGGAATGGCTAGTTCCAGGAGTTGGGCAGTTAACCATATCTCTTCTCAAGGTCCTGGCCAGGGTCCCAGGAGAAGCGCAGCCCTCATGGTCCCAGGATTTTCTGTTCCAAAACAACTCAGGGTAATAGAAAGGTCATATTGAGTTAGGGCCTTGGTTTGTATATTCTTATTCCTTACAGAGGGGCTTACCTTGCCCCTTCATTTTCCTAAAATATAGTTGGTTGGGTTTCATCCTCTGGGAATATTTAAGAAATAGAATATAGAAAGCGTGATGGATGAAGGAAAATTTTTCATGAGGGATGAGTGAAACCTTTAATAAGTTATTAATACTTTCAGTTATTCCTTAACCTTTCAAATTTCTGGAATACACAGGGACTTATATTAGTTTCCATTCAGCCATCCATCACCCACCCTTCCTTACACCAAACAGTGAACACTACTTCGTGGGAACTTTTCATTAGATTTAAATTTCATAAAAGGTTCATGAAAACCCAGGACATCATCATGCACAGTGGACATACTTGTGATACACAAGAGTTAATGTAAACTGTTTGAAAAAACCCTGGTTCAGACTGGATGGGTACCCTATGACCCTCATGCTAACCAGCTAACCCCTGGAGCATTTGTCTGGCACTTTTAATTTACAAAAACTCCCACCAAACAAAGCTCGTCCTTTTTTCTTGTGTTTCTGACTGTTTTTAAAAACATCTTTCTCTTTTCCTTCCTCTTCTTTACCTTCCCCTTGGGTTTTTTTGTCCTTTGAGCTCTGCTTAGTCCTTAGACATTTTAGTGGCTGAAGTCTCTTAAACTCTCCTCAACGACTGTATTTGGTCTGGGAAAGTTTAAAAATTAAATTACTATTAGTGATCATCAATAGATTACATTTACATTATTGGTGGTAATAATTTTTAATAATTTTCAAGCATAAAATTTGATTTTCTACTCTAGAAGTGTTTGGTAAGCTTCTTTCTGATCTCTATTTCTCCCTGCCACCCTTCATATGCAAACACACAATATGGGTATAGTAAGCACTACTAGGGTTTTTACTAATAAATTTTAGTATAAGATAACCTCTAACAAAGTGACGTAGTGACTTTGCCAATATTACACATTCATCTTCATTTTTTCATGCTCTTGAATTTTGTGAGCAAAACAAATTATTTCATCTTTAAGAAGACACTATTTTTCTTTTTCAAAGTAACTATATAAATGTGGGGCTCCAGAAGGTGGTGGTAATGAATCCTTTTAAATAGAGGATGCAAAAAACCTCATGAGACCTTCTAAGTTCTTTTCATAAGGATACTTTTGCTATAGAGTATATTTATTTTTTAAATTTAAAAACTTAAAAAAAAAAGCTTTGTTTTTATATTTTCATTTCTGAATAGATCCTTTCTATCTCTACCTCCACTTCCCTTCCCCCGCTCCCCCAGCTAACCATCCTTTGTACAAAGAAAAACAAAGAAAAAATGAAAGATGATAAAAAGTAGTTCAGCAGAAATAAACGACACAACTGAATCTGACAGAGTATGTGATGACCCAGACTCAGAACTCCCCCTCCCCTTTCCAATTAGGCAAAGAGGTACATTTTCTCATCTTATTATCCAGTCCAAACTTGGTCATAATAAGCCTAACAGATATTTCCTTTTTCTTCCATTTATCTATTTTTTTGATAATAGATATGTTTAGTGTGTGTGTGTGTGTGTGTGTGTGTGTGTGTGTGTGTGTGTGTGTGTGTGTGTGTGTGTGTGTGTGTGTGTGATCATCATAGACCCAAGGAACTCTGGTTTCTTCCCACGCACTCTATGGCTCTTGTACTACCAGTGTACACTTAAAAATGGGTACTTTCAGCTTCTAAGCATCAACCACCATAGAAAGGTTTCATTTCATCCCCGCTGATGGATATGTGTAATATGGTATTTCTCTTTTGCGTGCTTAGTTTTCCTCTGATCTCAGTTCTTCCCTGCCCCCACCCATTTACATTCAGACATGGAATTTAAAAAAAATTAAGCATTACCAGAGTTCACAAAAAACACATTTTAGGTTAAGAAAATCCTTGGCAAAAACGATGCTAGACTATGCCAAGGTTAACATTAGCATACTTCCTGATGCTTCTGACTCTTAAGTAACGATTGAAAAAATATATTTCATGTTTGATTCTTTACTGTGACAGTGGGAACTTTGGAAAGCAAAGGAAATGTGTCATTTTCTCCAGAAAAAGAAAAAGTTTTATTTTTTACTTTTTTTTTTGATAGTCATCAAGAAAGAGACGAAATCATTTATTTAGATACTAAAGTTTAGAGAATATGTTCATGCCACCTTCGGCTGATCAAGCAGTTTCTGTTTTTCCTGTAGCAGGGTTTGAATCTGGGCTCTTCCCCACTCGATTCGGCTCTGGAGCGCGGCAATCTCCCCCGCCAACAGCAGAGCTGCCCGGAAACTTCCCTGGGCCTGCCGCAGACTCTGGGGCACCAGGATCCCAAACCAGGTTAGGGGATCCCTCTCTGGAGACGTCGCGGCGCCAGGCGTGGGTGGCGTGGGCTGCACAGGAGCCCCCTGAGGCTGCTGCCGCCTCCGAAGCACTGGAGACTCAGACTCTGGCTCCCCATGATCACGCACACCTTGAGCATCCTTGGGTCTCTCGTCCGTCGGCGACTCAGGTCCAGTGAAAATCACCTCGAACTCAGGCCGACCAGGCTCGGGCTCACGCGTGCAGACCCGGAAGAAGGGAACCATAGAGGAGCTATACTGAAGGGGGCTGACAGCTTTGGCACCCATAGCATAGCGAGTCTTGGAGAGGGAGAACCACCCCTCCTCCACTCTGGCGTTCAGGGCCACCCGCTTCCCTTCCAGCTCCTCAAGCTCCAGGAGCAGCTGCACGATGCTCTCATCGAGCTGGGTGCTCAAAGATCGCAAGGCCCCGGCCGGGACTGCAGCTTCCTCTCCGGCACCGGCCGCCGCCATAACTCGGAAGCCGCTACACAAAACCTCTATCTGTCCCGCCCCTTCCCCTGCAGCCAGCCAATCAATGTGCGCCCGTCAGCCACTGCGCGACGACCTGGCGCGCCATCTTGAGTGAGGGCAGAAAAACCGATACCCGTCTAGATTCTCTGTTAAGATGAAAAATTCTCTTCCCTATGAAGAAAGAGCAAAAAATTTGGAGTCTGTTGTCTTAGATTTAAAATGTGGTTTGTTTCTACCTTGCGCACCTAGGTCAAGTCACTTATCTTGGTCTCTGTTTCCCCATTTATACAATGAAGTAGTTAGCCTGGATGATACTTGCCTAGTTGGAAAGAAGTATACATACAACTAGGTGGTGGATGTTAGACCTTAGAATTATTGCTTTTTATACTTTAAAAATAAAGAGATATACGTTTATATATAGATATACACATCTTTCCCTCTTACCTCTTCCCCTTAAAAACAAACGGGAAAAAGCAACCTTATATCACATATTCCTAGTCAAGCAAAACAAATTCCTTTTATTGTTCGTGTCTAAAAACATTTCTTTCCTTTTACACTTTGAGTTCGTCACTTCTCCGTTAGAAGGTGGTTAGTATACTTTGTTATCAGTCCACTGGAATAATGATTGGTGGTTGCATTGATCAGAGTTTTAGATTTATTCAAATAAGTTGGTCCTTTTAATATTGTCGTATAAATAGTTTTGTTTACTTCGCTCTCATTACACAAGTCTCCCCAGGTTTCTCTGAAGCCACCCTTTTTTACCCTTTCTTATGGCATAACAATATTCCACTTATATACTACATTTTATTCAGCCATTCCTTAATTACTTAATTAGCACAGTGTCTGGCACATAGGAGGTACTTAATAAATGTTTATAGATTAATTCACTGGCATCCTCTTACAGTTCTTTGCTATTGTAAGAAGAAATTTACAAATATTTTTGTATCTATGAGTTCCTTCTCTTTCTTGGATACCTCTGGCGATATAAGTTTGGGGATATAAGCTTAGTTGTGGTAGCTCTAGGTCAAAGGATGTCAGTTTAGTAACTTCCTGGTCATAGTCTCAAATTCCTTTCTAGAACGGGTACACTAATTCACAGCTTTACCAATGGGATAGTAATTGCCTTCCAGCAGTTTTCACTCTACTTTCTTTTTTGTCAATTTTGCCATTCTGATAGGTGTGAAGTGAAACTTTAGAATTGTCTTAATTTACATTTTTCTAATTACTAGTTATCCATACCATATATAGTATATATATATGCACACATATACATAATATATATCAATTTATATTGATAGGTTGTATTTCTTTTGAAAATTGCCTGTTCAGTTTTCAGAAGAAATCAAAGCTATCAATAATGACATTAAAAAACTCTAAATCACTGTTGTTTAAAGAAATGCAAATGAAACAATTCTGAGACACCATCTCACACCTATCAGATTGGCTTACATAACAGACAAGGAAAATTTGATAAATACTAGAGGGCATGTGGGAAAACAGATACCCTAATGTACCTCTGATGGTGTTGCCCAACCATTTTGGAGAATAATTTGGGACTATGCCGAAGGGTTATCCAATTTTGCATACCCTTTGACCCAGCAATACCACTACTAAATCTATATAACAAAGAGATTTAAAAAAAGGAAAAGGACCTGTATCTACAAAAACATTTATAGCATCTCTTTTTGCGGCAGCAAAAAATTGGAAACTGAAGGGATTCCCATCAGTTGGTGAATGTCTAAACAAATTGTGGTATATGATTATGATGGAATATTGTTGTGCTATAGAATACTATATGACCTATTCTGCCTGTTCAGTCAGCTGCATTCCCGTTGATCTTCTTTGTTAACTTTTCTGCTTCTCCTATTCCTCACCTCCTTACTGCACCTGAGGACTTAATTTATTCTGTTTCCTCAACCCTTCCTTCTTAATTATGTGGCCTTTCAAATTTCTTACAACTCCTGTTTCCTATCTAGGGTCTTCCATAATCATTGGTGGAACAAATAGGATAACCAATTTAATTCCCTGCACTTCTAATTTCTTGTTTGTTTTTTTTTCTACCCTCAGGTCCTTTCAGCGTCTGTGATACCAATTCTCAAAATGGATAGTATAGATAACTCTATGGTAACTGAATTTGTGATGCTGGAGCTTTCAGCTTCTTGGGATATGAAGATTTTCCTCTTTTTATTTTTCTTTTCATTCTATGTAGGAATTGTGCTGGGAAACCTCTTCATTGTGATCACTGTTATTTTTGGCTCTCACCTTCACTCCCCCTATGTACTTTCTGCTGGCCAACCTTTCTTTTACTGACTTTAGCCTATCATCTACAACAGTCCCAAAGATGATCCTTGACATTTTCAGTGAAGGTAAGGTCATTTCTTTCCCAGGATGCATGATGCAGATGTTTTTTATCCATTTCATAGGAGGAACTGAGCTGGTTTTGTTGACAGCCATGGCCTATGACAGATATGCAGCTATCTGTAAGCCTCTTTATTACCTGATTATTATGAACCAAAAGCATGTATTTGTTTTACAATTGTTGCCTGGATGATTGGGTTACTTCATTTTGTGTCTCAGTTTGTTTTTGTTATAAATTTGCCCTTCTGTGGTCCTAACAAGCTTGAAAGCTTTTATTGTGACTTCCCCCAGGTTGCAAAACTTGCCTTGCAGAGATACTTCCAGGGTGGTATATGAGGTCACTGTAAATAGTGGGCTTGTCACCATGGGTACCTTCTTCCTCCTAATCACTTCCTATATCATTATTCTAGTCACTGTCAGACATCATTCTTCAGCTGGATTGTCCAAGGCTTTCTCCACACTCTCAGCTCATCTTTCTGTGGTATTCTTGTTTTTTGCTCCTTGTTTCTTTGTCTATGTGTGGCAAGTTCCCACATTATCTTTGGATAAATTTTTGCTCATTTTTATCTTTCTTATAACTCCACTCTTGAATCCAATCATATATACATTTAGGAATAAGGACATGAAGATGGCAGTGAAAAGACTAACCAAGAGGATTGTTGATTCTGGGGAGTTTTCATGATGGATTATGTTTATCAAGATCAAAAGATACTTCAGGATCTTCTTGATTAGCCCTTAAACCATTGGATGATATTCTAGATCACTAGAAATTTGATTACAAATTCATCTACATTCTAGATTTGTGTGGTTATTTTTCTATTTATAAGTGACCTTTGAGTTATATCTTCAACTTCTACCTCCTCCTTAATTCTGCAGAGATGAGAACTATAACCCTGAGCTGCTCTGGCATTGATGACATCCATTTTTTTTATGTATCCAGTGCCATAAATTGGCTCCTTCTTTGCACAGGATTATATTTGGACAGCACTGAACTTGGTAATAAATACTTTTAAGAAATATTTTTCATGGAATAAATATTTTTCATGGAAATTCCATGCTTACTTCAAATGGCCATGTGCAAGATTCTAGATCATGTATTTCCTTTGAGGAACACATATTAATGAAGATGAAATAAGTTGTGTATTATGAGAGACTACAAAGCTTTCTGGCATAGGGTGAAAATATGGAGAGAAGAGTCACAGAAAAGACAATCCTCAGGTACAGCAGTTTGAGAGATTCTGGAGGGCAAAAAACATACTTCATCATCTTTGAAATTACTCTTAGTTTCTAATATAGGGTATTACATATAAAAGAAACAATAAATATTGTGCAAGCAGGCAAGCAGGAAGAATCCACCAGCAGCACATGCTATACTGCAAGAAGACAAAATTGATTTCATAGCTATTACTGAATCAGGTGGGAAGATTTTGGATGATTAATTTATACCTATTAAAAAGAATCAGCATAGGCAAATGGGGGCATTTTTCAATAAGAAAGTACTTTTGAATGAGAAATCCAGGTTATGGTGAGGTAGAGGGAAAAGTGTGGTGAAGAGCATTTCATTGATGATTAATGAATGAAGAAACAAGGAATTTTGTCCTTGGAGGATATTTCATCTAGAAGGAAAGAAGAAATTGATGAGAACATTGGGAAACATCTCAAGCATGGCACAAAAATATGATATAATAATTACCAGAAACTTCAATTGTTCAGAAAGCTGCTGGAGTATGCTTAGACTATCTCTCTCCTTTCCCACCACCTCTCTCTCTCTCTCTCTCTCTCTCTCTCTCTCTCT
>JAQQSU010007261.1:0-13272 GCA_028627135.1 Pseudochirops cupreus | reverse complement strand
AAGAGGGGGGAATGATAGAAGGGAGGGCAGATTGAGGGAGAGGGTAGTTAGACACAAACATTTTTGAAAAGGGATAGGGTCAAAGGAGAAAATAGAATAAGTGGGGGGTGGGATAGAATGGGCAGAAATATAGTTTTTCACAATGTAACTACTATGGAAACGATTTGGGTAGCTACACATGTACAACCTCTATTGAATTGCTTATCTTCCCAGTGGGGGCAGATGAGGAGGGAAGAAGGGAAAAAATCTGGAACTCAAAGTTTTTAAAACAAATGTTAAAAAAAATTTTTTTTTACATGCAACTGGGAAATAAGATATACAGGCACTGGGGTATAGAAATCCATCTTGCCCTACTAGAAAGTTATGGGGATGATGGAGGAGGATATAAGAGAGAACAGAATGGGAAAAGGGGTATTCAGTAGGCTTGCTATTTTGGGGTGGGGTAGGGGAAAGATGTGAAGAAAAAGTTGTAACAAAATCTTGTGGAAATGAATGTTGAAAACTAAAAATAAATAAATTAATTTTTTAAAAAAAGAATCCCTAATCTAGGGAAAGCAAACCCCACATCTTGGGCACAGTCCATTCTATTAATTTTAGGACCATTCTGATGAAGAGAGAGTTCTTAGATTAAACCAACTGTCCTAGTTTGATCTCCATCTATCAGCCTAGATCTGACTGTCACCATACTACTAACCACTGAAGAATGTTTTCATTCCTTAGTTTGACATTCAAATTCCTTCACAATCCCTTTCCACCCCTGCCTTTTTCTCACACTTTTTCTCTCTTAGATGAATACAACAGGGTTAGTATGGTAGGCTGTATTCTGAAAACACGCTTTCTACTTGCATTATTCCTGAATTATGTTTTAGATTTCCACTAAGAAAATAGCCACTGAATAGTTTCACTCTTCCAAGGGTTTTTAGAACAATCAAACACCCAGTTGCCAGGTTGAGGCAATATTCTGGAAGAAGCAGCTAAATCAGCAACTACAAAGAAATTGATGGTATTTTAATTTCCTTCATGAGATATGGCTGTTTTGAAGGTAGGGTAGCATCAAGAAATGGATAAAGGAAACTAGACAATCCTCTGAAAATGTTTAGGATATAAACACTGACAATACTTAGTTTAACATATGAGATGTTTCCAGGTCAGCAACCAAATCAGAATCCCTCCCATCTTGCTGGAGACGGTGTATTGACAATAAGCTTATTCCAGACATTGATGGTGTTCACTTGTCTTACATAGAAACATATCACAATGAAAAAGTGTGCTGGATTTGGAGTCAGAGGACCTGGAGATCGAATATCAAAGCTACTTTTTTTTTACCATATGTGCATACTTTTAAAAGTTATTTTATCTCTCTGATCTTCGGTTTTCTCATTTGTAAAAGGAATAAGTTGGATAAGATGGCCTTTAAGGTCTGTTTGGAATCTAATATCCATGATGAATTTCATGTGCAAGAAATTTTTCAATACTTAATAATCAAAGTCATTTGTAGATTGCCCTTAGAAACACTATCAAATTATTAAACATTAGAACTAGGAAAGACTGGAAAGGATACAATTTCCTCATTTTACTTGAGGTCCAGAGAGATGAAGCCCATCATTATTACTCAGCTAGTTAGTTAAGATTGTGAGCATAAATGCATTTTACTATGCCTAAACTATGATGAAATTGTTAATGGCAAATATGAAAAGTCCTAGGAAATAGATTCGGATTAATGTGGAAATAATAGAATCTGGTTTGAACATGTTTTGTTAACAATGCAAATCTCACAGCAGAGTGGGTTTGGCAATTCAATTAGTTTTCCCCCGAATTTTAACATTTGCAAAATTAAATATGGATTAAAGTTCTCTATCATCCTTAAATTGACAACAGAGAGTAAATCACATCATCTGGTAATGATGGGGAAGAGAAACCAAGCCGAATCATTAACAAGGAAAATTCTGTAATTCTTTACCTTGGTGACTTTATTGGCTTTCCTTGACTATTGTTGAAGAGTTTTCTTGAAATAAATTTAAATATTATGTATTGGAATGAGAAACAGCTTAGAGTAGTGGGGAAAGAGAACTCACCTTGGAGAAAGGAATACCTGGGTTCATCTTTGTTACAGAATCATGGGCAAGTTCTTTTTGTCCCCACTCCTATGCCCTCCTCCCTTGACTTTGGAAACTACAATCAGAACATTATTGCCCTTGCTACTGAAAAGGGTTGATCAACCATCATACCAATGACTCCATTAATGGCTCCAAAGATTTCCCAGAACAAAACTATTTTCCCTGGCCACCACACCTATGCATGTTGCCTTTCCATATTAGAATGTTAGCTCCTTGAGGGAAGGGACTGACTAGTTTTGGTATTTTTATCCACAGAGCTCAGCTCCAGTTTTTGGCAGATAATCAATAGTTAGTAAACAAAGACTTCTATTCACTTAACCTCTCAAAGCTTCCAGGAAACTCTAAGTCAATAATGATTAACAAGTTGTTAATGGTGGGAGTTTCCAATCCAGGAAGTCATCCACATAAAAGAAGTCACAGGACCAGAGCCAAAAAGAAAAGAAAAGAAGAAGAAGGAGAAGGAGAAGGAGAAGGAGAAGAAGAAGAGGAAGGAAGGAAGGAAGGAAGGAAGGAAGGAAGGAAGAAAGAAAAGAAAAGAAACATTTTTTCTGGAGCCTTAGCAGTTAGTAGTTATCATAGAAATTTTCTTATGCTCTAAATCTTCAAATCCATCTCTTCTTTGGATGGGTCAACAGATCTAAAACTGTGAATATTTTCACCCAAGGCAAAACCTATTTTTCTTGCAGAGGAGGAGGAACATGTAGGGCAGGATCATAGAAGACAAACTGACCATAGGCACAGGGAGAAGGAATGATCAGACTTTTTTCTCATGGAACAGACCTTTGTGATCCAGGTGACCCAGGAGATGCTGCACTCCCAGAAAAAAACAAAAAAACAAAAAAGCACTTTCCCCATAATTGAACCCAGAAGGGAAAATAAACCCCTGTTTGGTCTGTGCTAGTTACAAAATTGATGCCAAGTAGGAATATTGTCTTGGAGTTGAGCTGACTTAGAGACGGTAAGCAAAATCCATTTCATTTTTCCTCCTCCTAGAAACTTATTACCAACTTTGACATAGCTGTTACAAACGCAGAGTCCCTATTTTTTCACCAACCTGCCTCACAAGGGAAAGGAAAGTTCAGTTTGCATACCATTGCTCTGTGGAGTGAACATTGTCAAGTTTTAATGTCTGTGAATTCTGAGACCTAAACAATCAGATTTAGGAAGTAGATTTTTATGTATTTTCTTTTCTATGTAATGAACTTTAGTTTACTTAAAAATGTTAATAGTAAAGGGGAAAGACTACAAACGAGTCCCTTTTTCTGATAGGAACCTTTTTGGTGTTTTTTTTTAAATCTTTGTCCACTAAAATAAGACACATAAGCTGTGATCCTGGAAGATTTATCTTTCGTAAGCCTGAATGTTGAATAGCAATCTATCAGTACAGAGTCCTGTGGACCCTGGGCAAACTAGATTATAGAATGCTGCAGTTGAGAGGATTTGAAAGATTTTCTCAAGTATAATCACTTTACACTTGAGATCTCATATCTTTCAAGCTCCTTCCTCTCAAACTAGCCTTTAAAACTTGGGAAACTGAGGACTTGTGATAGAGAGAATAGACTTTTCTTTTTTTTCAATGGGATGAGAATTGAAGAAAGGAAGAGAGAACAAATCTTTTCCAGTAGTCAACCAAGTAATACAGTGTGGGATGGCAATAAATGAATGAATGAATGAATAGAGAAGCTCAGAACTTGAAGTCATGAGAGAATGGAGTTCCAATCCCACCTCTGTTGCTAATTGTGTCACTATGGCCAAGTCAATTAACTTCTCTGAACCTCATTTTTCCCATGTAGAGCCCTCATCTGGGGTACTTGCAGACTATAGAGTGGGTTACTATTACCTCAGGTTCAAAGTATTCTATGGGTCCATTCTTCTAAAAGTATAGTTCACAAGCCCCCACCAGAGGATTTACCTTTAATAGTCAGCCAACAGACATAATTAGGCAGTTACTAAAATGACATACTGAAAATAGTAGTTATAAAACATTCTCCCCACTAACCTGGGGCATACTCTCCCACAAATAAGCACAGCATGATTAGGAAGAGTGGGCTATATATAGACAGAGTACATTGGTAGTGAGGAGTACATGTGTTCAGATTTTTAATAAATTCTTGTTAACTGATTTACAGAGCCCTAGTGTTCTTTTTGACTGTATAATAGAGTTACCCACATAAAAGAAATCACAGAGCCTAGTACAATACCTTGCACTTTTGAGGAAGATTTGGACCTGTGTTTTATTAATAAAAGAAATTCCCTCTTTCTCTCAACTACTTGTGGCTTTCCCTCCCAAAAGTCATGTTGTTTTTATTTTGTATATAACTATATATGTATATATTATCTTCCCAGATTGATTATAAGTCACTTAGGGGTGGGACTATATAATTTTTGTTTCTGTACTTCCAATCTCTAGTATATACAGGCACTTAATAAGTACTTACTAAAGGGAGGATTAATCAATGAAGTCTGTTAACTGGTCTGTAACTTATAGTCTTAGAGAAATGATTGATGGGATGTAATGACAGTAATCACATGCCCCTAGACAGCCGGCTAGTAGCATATTTCAGAGAGAGAGAACTTGAACTCAGGTTTTGTTTTTACTCCAAAGCTGATCCTCTATATTCACTGAACCAATTGAGTCTCATAACAGCTGCCTTGTACATGGAAGGTACTTTAAAATATTTGAATGGAATTGAATGAATTTACATTTTTACAATTTACATTTACAATTTTACATTTGTAAAACTCTTTGCTTATATAAATAAGGCTCCATTGGTGGGGGGAGGTAGAGGTGGATAGAGATAGGGGGATGTTGTTTCATAGGAAATAAATAGAAATCCCACTGAGGCCACTGATAGAGAAGGGGAAGAAGCAGGGCATGCCAGGTCTGGTTGGAAGGGGGTTCACTAGAGCAGGGATGGGGAATCTGTAGCCTTGAGGTGTGGCCTTTTGACTGACTCCAAGCTTTACAGAACAAATCCAAGAAGATTTGTACTATAAAGTTTGAACTCAGTCAAAAGGTCACACTTGAGGACCTAGAAGGCCACATGTGGCTTTGAGGCTACAGGTTCCCCACTTCTGACCTAGAGAATGGAGAAGGAAGTGCACTATCTAATAGTTTCTTATTTTGACTGTTCTTATAATCTAAGTTGTCTTCTTATAAACTCAGTTGTCTATCTGCTAAGAGAGTATGAGTACTGTCAGTGCCCTCTAAATTTTGGTACCCTGAAAGTCTTGTCCATCCATCCCACCTTCATTTTGTTTCTATGTGTTGTCTGGTGGCCTTCAAGCAACTCAGGATGTTCTCAACCTTGATGAATTCCATACAACTGCCCTTTGAGACTAATCAATACTTCATGTTCTTTACTCAGAACCTAGGATCCATTCTTCAGAACATTAAATAGAGGTATAGAGGAAGCAGCAATTGCTTCCTGGATCTGAGGACCACTGCACCTTCACTTTGAGGTCTTCCTCACTGGACTAGGCCATCCCCCCACTTCCCCCAGGGTCCTATCAGCTGGATATGACTCACTCAACCTTCATTTTTCCTCCACCAGCAGAAGTTGGACTTTCTACAGAACTGGCCAAATCCTCCCTGGTGCAATTCATCTGTTATCAGACTATTGTCACCTCCCTTACCCATCTTTGCTTTTTTTTCATAATAACCCTGTAAAATAAATATTATTCCTCTCTTACAGATGAAGAAACTGAGACTCAATGAGCTTAACTAAAATGTGGTCACAAAATTGGTGGGCATTGGAACAGGGTTTCAAGTTCAGATTTCATGACTGTAAGTGGAAAATGCATTTCTATAATCAAAATGAAAATTTTCCATTCTATATCTATCTCTCCAATATTGATTAGAGATCTTTACTCTTGCAAAACTTCCCTCCACATACACATATACCCTGTATCCATGTCTGTCTATCTGTTTCCCTGTGTCTCTATGTCTCCCTCTCTCCAAAGAAGTAGTCAATTGATTAGAAAGGTCCAATTATAAGGTCTGATACAATATCTTTCCATTCATTAGGAACATGAGAGCAAAGTTATTCTTAGGTCTTTCCTCAAGTCATTTTCAAGGTGATCTCTCATTACTGTCTCAACAAGAACATAATTTTCTCAGTAAATCTCTCTTCAAACCTCAAATAAAAGAAGAATTGCAAGGTTCTCAATGGATAATAACTGATACTAACAGCTCTTCAAACCTGATATAAATATGTGAGCCAATCTGTTTCCAAGAATCCTTCCATCATTCTGGCAGATGCTATTTCCCCATATTATGAGTAGTCCTGGCTTGTCTGCTACCATCCTGCTTGAAAGCAGAGTAACCCCAGCTGTACCTCCCAGGTAATTTTCCCCACCTTAGACTTGGTGACCAATTCTCTGATCTTCTTCCACCCACTTTGCTTTGGTCTGTCTAGTCTCCTACCAAGATTCATAGTTCCATTTGTAATTTGACAGTAGGCGTTTGTAGATTAACTTTGTGCTATAATTCCTAGTGGACCAACCACTTAAGTCATCTAAGATAATAATTTATGGAATTAATCTTCTGACATTGAAGTTATTCTACTTATTTAGTTTAAGATAGTTCCTCTGATGATGCATCATCCCTGAATGGCTCAACAAATTATGATACATGAATGTAATAAAATACTATTGCACCATAAGAAATGATGAAGTGGACAGTTTCAGAGGAACCTGGGAAGACTTCTAACCACAGGTGCAGAAGGAAGTGAGCAGAACTAGGAGAATGATTTATACAATGACAACATTATAAAGAAAAGCAATTTTGAAAGAGTTTAAAACTCTGATCAATGAAATTAAATTCAGAAATGTGTTTATGTATATTTGTTATAAGGATCTTCTTTGTCTTTTTATTCCATTTAGAGCAGGAGTGGGAGAGAGAAATAAAAGTTTATGAAAATAAAAACTAAAATCTTTTATATATAAAAAAATGAGTTCTCACTGGGGGCACAGGACTGACCAAAATGAAGCAATAAGAGAATACAAAGTGACAGTTTCTAATCAGGTACAGAGAGGCATGGCAAAGACTGTATAGTTTATGGTACTAAATGCAAAATGTGTGTAGTCTAGATCATAAGCCATGAATTTTGAAAGAGGGAGATAGATTGCTTCAGTAGAGGTGGTCAGACTCAGAGGTATTAGGACTTGATCTAGATCTTGAAGGATGGACAGCTCTTCCTGATTCTAAGTCCCACACTCTCCCTGCTATACCACAGTATAGAACCACCCAGATAATTTACTTTAAATTGGACACATTTTACATTTACATTTTACAGATAAAAAAACTAAGGCAAATAGAGATTTTTTTTAAAGTGACTTGCCTCAGGTGGACATAGCTAATACATGTCTGTGGTAGGATTTGTACTCAAATCTTTCTGACTCCAGATCCAATGCTCTATGCACTTTGCCACCTACCTGCATCTATAAAAAAGATAATGGTCTATAAGAATATGAGCCATTCCCCAATTGATAAATGTTAAAAGGATAGAAACAGACAGTTTTCTGATGAAGATATCAAAACAATTTATAATCATATAAAATTCTCTAAATTATTATTGAATAAAGAAATGTAAATTAAAACAACATTGGATTTTATACCTATCAGATTGGCTAAAATGATTAAAGGGCAAGGTGGCTAGGTGGTTCGGTGAATAGAGCACCAGCCCTGAAGTCAGGAGGACCTGAGTTAAAATCCAACCTCAGACATTTAACACTTACTAGCCATGTGATCTTGGGCAAGTCACTTAACCCCAATTGCCCTGCCTTCCCCCCCTCCAAAAAGCAAAAAATAATGAAATAAGATTTTAAAAATAAAATAATTAAAGGACAAAGCGACAAATTTTGGAGGGGATGTTGAAAAATTGTAAGGAAGAATGAAATGAGCAGAACCAAGAGAACATTGTAGCTAGTAACAGCAATATTATTTTAAGAACAACTTTGAGTGACTAAGTCATTTTGACTATCATAAATACCCAAATTAAGTACAAAGGTCATGGGAAGGAAGACTTCCATAAGGAAGACTTATCATATACCATAGAGTCTAGCTGGCGCAGTAGAAAAGAACACTGGTTTTAGAATCAGAAGAGCTGGGTTCAAGTCTCAGCTCTGCCATTTACTACTTACGTGATTGTGGGTAATCATTGTGTGCCTAAGTTTCCTACTTTAAAAGATGAGAACAGTGATTAATTAATAGTAATAGTAATTAATACCTCTACTACCTAAGGATTAAACAAAATAAGATATGTAGTGTTTCATAAAACAAAATGGTTTCTAATGTCAGTCATCATCATCATCATCATCATCATTAGAGTGCTGGACCCAAAGTCAGGAAGACCCGAGTTCAAATCTAATCTTAGACACTTACTAGCTGTGTTACCATGGACAAGTCACTTAACCTTTTTGCCTCATTTTTCTCATCTGTAAAGTGATCTAAAGAAAGAAAAGGCAAACCACTCCATTATCTTTGCCAAGAAAACCCCAAATGGGGTCATGAAGAGTTGGACACAACTGAAGGACAAAAATAAATGTGTACAGAAATGAAAAATTGAACACGTGAAGTTCAATGAGAGTTCAGAGACCAGAGAGAATAGAATTGATCCTATTCCTTGTTCTTAATCCTAATTTAATGGACCAAAGTTGGGGAGCATGTTCTTGATACAGAAACCAGGCTTGCCTGTTAGTTGGTCTTGGGAATCATAGGCAGCTAAATAGGGCAGTGAGCAGAGTACTGAACCTGAAGTCATGAAGACTATTTCAAATCTGACCTCAGATACTAGCTGTGTTATTGTGGGCAAGTCATTTGCTTCCTTGTCTGTAAAATGGGGATAGATAGCACCTCTCCTAGAATTGTTGTGAGAATCAGATGAGATAATATTTGTGTAGCTCTTTGCTACACAAAATTAAAGGACCATATAAACAGTATGCAACAAAAAGGGAAATTCATTGTTTTGGGCAAGGATAATATTGGGTTCAATGAGCTACTTGCAATCCAGTTATACAAGCAATCTCTTGCTTTACTGAGATACAAAGAAATATTTACTAGCATAAGGGTTACAGGTTGAGCAGTCTTCCTGCTCCCTTCATTCTACTCCTGCTTATATTCCTGACTTTCTGGACTTTTAAAACCATGCCTCCACTATCAAGACCTGCCCCCTTTCTCTTATTGATAAGTTCTTCCTGCAGTTTCTGTTTTGTCTAAGGGTCCAGGCTGGCCTGCCTTCATTGTCTTCCTTCTCCCCACCCTCCCTCCCACCTTTTCAGCTCCCTTTTATATGCTATTTTTCTGCTCACCCTTAAAAAAAAGAATGTGGTTGGCTAGGTGGTGCAGTGAGTAGAGCACCGGCCCTGGACACAGGAGGACCTGAGTTCAACTCCGACCTCAGACACTTGACACACTTACTAGCCGTATGACCTTGGGCAAGTCACTTAACCCCAATTGCCCTCCAAAAAACAAACAAAAAAAGAATATAAGCTTCTTGAAGGCAGGAGCTATCTTTCTTTTTGCTTATGTTTGCATCCTCAGATCTTAGCATGGTTCCTGGCATATAGTAAACCTCTTTCTCCCCCTCTACCTCCCTCCTTTCTTCCTTCTTTCCCACCAAGCACTTGAGTGCTTAGACCCCATAAAAATGTTAGACATTTCAAGGAGGCCTGAGAAAGCATCTGCAGGCTCCTCCATAGTGGGAAGTACAGATTTCAGAAACCACTGGAAACAAACCAACCATCTTTCTCAGAGCTCCAAAATATTCTTGGGTTTCTGAAATATAGAGTAAAACAACAGAGTTGCTGCCATTCCATCCTACAACCAAATGTGAGTTATAAAATGAATAAACTACTTATCTAAAAATGTTTCTGTGGTCAGGCTTGTGTACATAAACCACTGGGGAAGGGAATGGGGTGAACCCCCTTCTCTAGATGCAGAAAAAAAGTATGGTTCCTTGAAGCTGCGTTCTCAGAATTGTGTAACAAGGTTATTTGATACATGGTTCTTTTCTATGTAGTCATCGGTGGTTTTCAGTAATGCTGCCAATGTTTTCAGTTTGGATGGGAATTTCCCTGCTTTTCCAGCCTTCTGCATCCTGGAAAAGGATGCCTGAGGAAGAAAGAATATACTTGATCATCTTGTCTGTAACAAAAACAATCCAAATTTGTTTATAAAGCAAGTTACTTAACCTCTCTGGGCTTCGTTGTCATCATCTGTAAAATGAGGGGATTAAAGATTATGTCCAAGGTCCCTTCAATCCTGTGATCTATGGACATATGCTGGGATTTATGGTCATAGACTCATAGAGCTATAAGGGGCCACAGAACCAATTATTCCAACCCCTTCATTTTAGAAATAAGGAAAATTATTCCTAGGGAGTTTAAGTGACTTATTCAAGGCTACTTAGGTAGTAAAGTCATATATGAACTTGGAACATAGGTTTAATAACTTCAAAGCGTATTGTCCTTCCACAAAAGTGAGTTTAAAATGGTAGAAAATTATCTTTTCTGTTCTCTAGTTTACTCTCTTACTGTGGTTGAATTATGTGATGGTTGTTGCTGATGGGACCTTAGAAATTAATTAGTCCAACCCTCTCATTTTATAGCTAAGAAAACTGAAATCCACAGAGGTAAAGGAACGTGCCCCCCCCCCCAAAAAAACTCCAGTAGTTCTCTAGTGCCTGTAAGATAAAATATAAATTTCTAATATTGGTGGGGTGACTAGGTGGTGCAGTGAATAGAGTACTGGCCCTGGAGTCAGGAGGACCTGAATTCCAATCCAGCCTCAGACACTTAACACTTATTAGCCATTTGACCTTGGGCAAGTCACTTAACTCCAATAGCCCTGCCTTCCCCTCTTGAAAAAAAATTTTAATATTGGACAGTTAAATCCCTTCACAACCTGGCCTGTGTAAAAATTCTATCTTATTCTTGTCCCCATGACACCTTCCCCAGCATAGTAAGTTCATAAGTAGCCAGTATATAAAGTAACAGTAGCAAGAAATAAGATTGCAAAAGGGAATCTTGAAGTCACATATAGATCATCCCAAAGATCAAAGGAGTGTAATTGGAAACGGTATTATATAGTAACCAAAAATGACATGCTGAAACTATGTGCTAAGTCAGAGGAAGTCCTCTAGACCTTGCTGTCAAGGTCTTTTGGTCCTGATATGTAAATCTCAGATGAATTCAGACATTCACAGAAAGACCAGCAGAACACCAAATGGTGCCGATAATTTTGAGATGATGTAGACATGTTAATTTTAAAGTTTTACTGGCAACTTTGAGATGATTTGAATATATTAATGAACTAACCCCAAGGTGGCAAGGATAAAAGTTAATCTGTCTGACAACTAATCCCTATAAAAATGAGACCTTGGGGTGGGTAGGTGGTGTAGTGAATAGAACACTGACCCTGGAGTCAGGAGAACCTGAATTCAGATCCTGCCTCAGACACTTAACACTTACTAACCATGTAACCTTGAGCAAGTCACTTGACCCCAATTGCCCTGCCTTCCCCCCTCCAAAAAGCACAAAAAAAAAAAAGAGAGACCTCAAACTCCTGCCCTCCCTCCACCCAGCCCTCCTCTATCTTCATCTGGATCCATGCTTCTGAGTGTTCTCACTTCTAATCCATGGTTACTTGAGTGATTCTCTGTACCTTCCCCTTCTCCCTATGCCATCTGTCTCTGCATACCTTCCTCACCTCTTACTGCTTGTTCCCATGTTTTCTTTGCTGTTTGACCCTGCCCACTCTGTGCCTTATTAAAGTGTAATTGTAGCCTGACTTCCCACTGCCAATGTGATCTTTTCTGGTGAGTACCCAAAGAACAGGGTCTGTGTGTTCCATTTCATAATTTCATAAATTAATTAATAACCCATGGCCCCAACATGCTTTTTCAGTTTTAAAACATTATCCTTCATATGGTAGTCGAGCCAAGCTGGATTTATCCCATCTATATGTCTTTGCATAGGCCATCCCCAATGCCTAGAATTTATTGCTTCCTCATCTCTATCTTTTAGAATCACACATTTCCTTCAAAACTCAGCTTATGTGCTTCTTCCCCATAGCTGCTAATGCCTTCCTCTTCTGCCCCTCCTTCTCTCCCAAGTCCCCATCCTCTTGTATCTCATGTTTAACTTACTTGTGTGTAATACCAGTTCAATAGCCTCTCCCACAGAAATTATGGATATTGTTATCAAATCTTTCCCCTTCTCTACTGGATTAACTTTACTTTTTTTAATGAATCCTTTTGTTTTTACATAATCTAAATTTCCCTGTGTATTCTTCCTTATTCCACCCAAAGAGTCTTTTCATATAACAGATTTTTTTTAAAAAAGAAAAAGAGTAAGAAGAGAAAAAAATTAGTAAAACCAATCTCTAGATTTTCATCCATTTGTGTCTCTAATATTTCTTTTCCTGAACTAAAAAAAAAATCCTCTTTCTCATGTAGCAAGTATCTCTCTGGTTCCATTCTATCAGCACAAGTCTGCTACACTTGACCCTCAGGGTTCTAGGTATACTACTGAGGAGTTTGGGTGTCTCTTTTCTAATGCTCTCAGTTCAAACCCTAGTTCCAGATCAGGCCCTCTTCCTATTCAAGGATGATTTGTGGTCTTCATCAATATAGGGCTTGGCTCCTTGCCTCTGTTTTCTCTCTTCTTTCAGGAGAAGGAAATTGTAAGCTATAACTTTATGACTTTAGAAGGGTCAGAAGAGCTAGCCATCTTGAAGTTCAGGAGCCTGGGAATTGAGTTCACTTTGGGTTTTGCAATTAGTATCCCGCTGATGTTCCAAGGAGCAAATAGGCTAAAACAAATATTAGAATACTATGACCATGTTGGATTTATGTTAGGAATGTAGGGTTGGTTCAAAATTAGGAAGACAAGAAACATAATAAACCATATTAATAGTATAAGTAATACATAATCAATAAAATATGATCACATCTATAGATGATAAAAAGGCTTTTTAACTCCACCATTCATTTCTTCTAAAAACTCTTTACATAATAAGAATAAATAGATCTTTCCTTAATATAGCAAAGAATATTTATATAAATCCAAGAGGAAACACTATAAAATGAATGGTGGAGTTAAAAAGCCTTTTTATCATCTATAGATGTGATCATATTTTATTGATTATGTATTA
>JAQQSU010007260.1:0-13272 GCA_028627135.1 Pseudochirops cupreus | reverse complement strand
AACTTTCCTTTAAGAATTTAGGTGATATGCCATTTGGTACACATATATTCAGAATTGATATTATTTCATTCTCTATATTGTCTTTTAGCAAAATTCAGTTCTTTGTTCAGTTTCTTTTTTAAAAAATTGTCTCTTTTAATTAGGATTATTTTGACTTTTGCTTTGTCTGAGATTGTTGATGTTATCCCTGTCTTTTTTACTTCAGCTAAAACATAATAGATTTTGCTCCAGGCCCTTCTTTTAACTCTATGTGTATATTTCCATCTTAGGTGTTTCTTATAAGCAACATATTGTTGGATTCTTGTTTCTAAACCATTTTCCTATCATCTCCTGTGTTATGCAATTCATCCAATTCACATTTACAATTACAGTTATTAAATATATATTTCCCTCTATCCTATTCTCTTATATTTATCTTCTCATTTTCACCCTGTCCCCTCCTCATGAGACTGTTTTGCTTCTGATTATTGCATTTTTTAATCTATTCTTTTTCTTATCTCCTTCTCCCTTTTTCTTAACTCCTTTCCCTCCTACTTCCCTGATGAGTAAGATGAAATTCTATTTTCATGTTTATAATAATTACCCTCCCCCCGAACCAATTCATATAAGAGTGAGGTTCATGTGTTGCTCACTCCTTCCTCTTGTCCTCCCCTTCATAAAGTAAATACCTTGAGATATTTATGTGAGATAATCTTATTTATGTGAGATAATCTTCCCCATTCCTCCTCTTTTCCCCTCCTTCCACTACATTCCTCTTTCTTGCTCTTTCATTTTTCTTCTGAGATCATTCTAACATAATAGAATTATACACATGTCCTCTAAATTGATTTCCTCTAAGAGTCCTAATGATGATAAAATTTTGAGGGGTTATAAGTCCCATCTTCCCATATAGGGATGTAAGCAATTTAAGCTTGTTAAATCTCTTGTGATTGCTCACCCATTTTTATCTTTTTCTGCCTGAATCTTGTGTTTGAATGTCAAATTTTCCAATAAACTCTGGTCTTTTCATCAAAAATGCTTGAAAGTTCTCTGTTTCATTAAATGCTCATTCTTTCCCTTTAGGATTACACTTAGTTTTACCAGCTAGGTTATTGGATATAATCCTAGCTCCTTTGCCTTGAAGAATATCTTATTCTAAACCCTCCATTTCTTTCAAGTGGTAGCTGTTAAGCCTTGTGTGATCTTGACCATGGCTCCATGGTATTTTAATCTTCCTTTCTGGCCACTTGCAGAATTTTCTCCTCAACATGATAGTTAAATACTTTATTCATACTATTCCTCAGCACTTTCCTTTTGGAATTTCTTTCAGAAAGTGACCAGTGGATTCCTTCAAATTCTACTTCATGTTATGGTTTTAAAATATCTAGGCAACTTTCCTTTATAATTTCTTAAAATATTATGTCTAGGATTTTTTTTTCTTACTTATGGTTTTCAGGGAGCCCAATGATTCTTAAATTATCTCTCTTAAATCTATTTTCCAGGTCATTTTTTTCCCATAGCTATGAGATATTTCACTTTTTTCTTATTTTTAAAAGTCTTTTCATTTTGTTATATTGTTTCTTGATATCTCATGGACTCATTAGTTTCCACATTGTCAATTCTAATTTTTTAAAGCAGAAATTTATTGAAAATCCATTTATGGTGAGTTTCTTCTTTTTCAGAAAACTGTGTAGAATACTTAACACTCAGGCAACAGAACACTTAAAAGTGCTTTGTGGGAAGATACTTAGCACAATACTTGGCATATAGTAGTCACTTAATAAGAGTTGCTTGACTATTTCTGTTGCTTGATTGATTTCTATTACTGATTGATTTCATAGCTCTCTCTGAGAATCTGTAAATTTTCAGGGCTTCAAAAGTGATGTGATCCAAGGAAAGATCTATTCACTACCCTCCAAGTCTGCAAATTCCTGACCCACTTATCTGTTGCCTTGGTCTTTGGTTCAGCTACTGCTGGACTCAGGCACACTTAGCCAAGAAGGAGGTTGTGTAGGTTCAGAGCAACAGAACTTCTAGTACACCTTTGGTTTTGGTTTCTAGCCCTGGTTAGTTCCGATGTAGGCTTATGTGTGAGTTCTCCCTCTGTTCTTGGGTTCAGAGACACATAGCTAGGATTTTGGAACCTGTACCTTACTTTTTTTCCATGTAAGGTACCTACTTCCTCATTAACTCAATCAGTCCTCTCCTCCCTGGAACTGTGACATAGAAGTGGATAATAGAACTGCTAGATGGCATCAATTTCTGCCCTTATTAATAATCCTTCCTCTTTTCTCCATAATCTTTTCCTGCTGTGATATTTACTCCTTCTGTCATCTCTGAGCACTGGACTGTGCTTTGTGGTTTCTGCCATCACCACAGCCCACTATCACTTCAGCCTGTTTTGACCCCAGTCCTGCTACTTTCCTAGCCAACCCCACTCTAGTGTCCAAATACTGTTTTTTTCTATCTTGCTAAGCTGACTTGGGCTGGAAAAATGACTCACTGTGAATTTTTCTTGGCTTTCCTACTCAGAATTCTGTCTGGTGCTCTATCAACCATCATAAGGGAGAAGGTAAAGGTAAAACTGCTAGCTCTCACTCCCCTCTTGACTCCATCTCAACTAATTATCTATCTGTCTATCTATCTATCTATCTATCTGTCTGTCTGTCTGTCTGTCTATCTATCCATCTATCTTTCTATTTATACAGTATTACATACAATTAAATATTATACATAATTGTACTGTACATACAATTATGTTATACATATATATATATGTATGTATGTATGTATTTGCTGCAAAAGAGAGCTCCCTCCCCCTTTTTATGGGCAGTGGGGAGAGATGGGGAGTGTTATTTTGGAGATATAGGAGGTAGTGATACTGATCACCACAACCCCTGAAAAAGCATGTCAATGAAAACCTTTAAAATATACACCACATAGAGCACATAGAGCAAATGGAGGAAAGGAGAAAATAAACAATTATTATGTGCCTACTATGTGGCAAGAATTTTGTTTTCCTCAGGCCTGCTACATGATTAGTCTACCTCCTTTTATAATCACACACTGTATGAGTGATCCCTTTTTCCACTTCTTGTGAGAAAGTAAAGTTTGGAAACAAGCTGCTGCTTTCTGATTTGGAGAATTATTCACTGTTGATTCTTTAGAGATTGCGATACTCTAAGATTTGCAACCACACAACATTAATGAGAGAATATTGGTGTTAAAACTATGAGTCTTGGAGCAGAGACAAGATGGTGGAGTAAAAGCATGGACTTTCTTGAACTCTCCCCCATATACCTCCAAAAGCCTGTAAAAAATTACTCTAAATAAATTCTAGAGCAGCAGAACACACAAAATAATAGCATGAAAGAAATTTCAGTGCAAGACAACCTGAAAAGTCAACAGGAAAGGTCTATTACCCCAGTCTGGGAGAGAAGCACAGTCCCATGTGGGTTGCATCAGCACAGATCTAGCCCTAGCAAACCTGGAGCAGGCCTCAGAGGACCATATCACTGGGAGTTGTGGAGGTTTCCAAACTCCTCAACTCACAAATGCCATAGACAACTTAGAAGGTCAGTAGAAAAGATCTGTAAGACATGAGTGAGAGAAGACCATGGTCTGGTCCCAGTCTCAGGGCAGTGGCAAAATGGCAGTGGCAACAGTGGCTGCTTCTGGAGCTTTCAGTCCAGCTCTTGGCTGGAGGAATCCAGTAGCTGATCAGAGAGGAATTTCAGGGATCTCTTTGCTGGCACAGAGGCAGGATTCTCTTGCTTTGCCTGTGCTTAGACATGGATTGCAGTCCTGGGGCAAGGAGAAGTACTGTCATGGCAGAGCTTGTGGCAGTGGTGGAGAGGGAAACCTCCTCACAACTCCAAAGTGAAAAAGAGTGCTTGTGGTCACTCACAAACCAAAGCACAGGCCAGGAGAGGAACAAACACCTGTCCTTTAGTAATACCACCTCGGAAGGACTGAAAATTTACAGATCCCTAGAAATACTTCTGAAAACAGCTGCCAAAACACCCTGAAACTTAGGACATTACACGCTCCACACTGGAAGCAGAAACTTACCTTAACAAAGATTTTAAAAGTCAAGTAATTGGTTGGCAAAATGAACAAACAGTGGAACCACACTCAGATTATAGAATCTTACTTTGATGACAAATGAACTCAAAACATACAACCAGAAGACAACAAAGTCAAAGCTCCTGCATCAAAATCTTCCAAGAAAAATAAGAATTTGTCACAGGCCATAGAAGAAACCAAAAAGGATTTTGAAAATCAAGTAAGAGAAGTAGAGGAAGGAATATTATAGTTAAATTCCAGATTTCCCAGGTCAAGGAGAAAATATTGTAAGCAGCCAGAAAGAAACAATTCAAGTATTGTGGAAACATAATCAGGATAGCACAAAATTTAGCATCTTCTACATTAAGGGATTAGAGGGTTCAGAATATGGTATTCTGGAGGTCAAAGGAGCTAGGATTAAAACCAAGAATCACCTACCCAGCAAAACTGAGTATAGTCCTTCAGGGGGAAAATGGATATACAATGAAATAGAAGACTTGATGAAAAGATCAGAGCTGAATAGAAATTTTGACTTTCAAATACAAGACTCAAGAGAATCATGAAAAGGTAAACAGAAAAGAGAAATCATAAGAGATTTATTAAAGTTGAACAGTTTACATTCCTACAGGGAAAGATGATATTTGTAACTTATGAGATCTTTCTCAATATTACAGTATTTGTAGGGATTATGCAAATATAGTTGAATATGAAGGGATGTTACCTTAAAAAATAAAATTATGGGTTGAGAGAAGAATGTACTAAGAAGAGAAGGAGAAAGGGAGAGGTAGAATGGGGTAAATTATCTCACATAAAAGAGGCAAGAAAAAGCTTTTACAATGGAGGGGAAGAGAGTGGAGGTGAGAGTGAATGAGTGAACCTTACTTTCATTAGATTTGGCTTAATGAGGGAATGACATACATACTCAGTTGGGTATGGAAATCTATCTTACCCTACAGGAAAATAGAGGAGAAGGGGATGAAAGATGGTGGGGGAGGAAATAGAAGGGAGGGTAAATGGGGGCAGGGGGTAATCAGAAGCAAACATTTTTGAGGAAGGACAGGTTCAAAGGAGAGAACAGAATAAATGGGGTGGGATAAGATGGAGGGAAATATAGTTAGTCTTCCACAACATGACTATTATGGAAATATTTTGCATGACCACACATGTATAAGCTGTATTGAGTAGTTTGCCTTCTCAATGGGTATAGGTGGGAAGGGAGGAGAAGAGAGGATATGGAACTCAAAGTTTTAAAAATGCATGTAACAAAAACTGGGAAATGAGATATACAGGCAGTGGGGTATAGAAATCTATCTTGCCCTACAGGAAAACAGAAGGAAAAGAGATAAAAGAAGGGGGGAGGGTGATAAAAGAAAGGGCAGATTGGGGTAAGGGGTAATCAGGATGCACACCTTGGGGTGGGAGGAGGTGGAGATGGGGAGAAAATTTGGGTCTTAAAATTTTGTGGAAATGAATGTTGAAAACTAAAAATATATTAATTGATAATCATAAAAAAATAGTCTTTACACTGGAGTGCAACTTGACATCATTTTTTTCAGGAGTACCCAAATGCTAACCAACTTATTCTCTATTCTATTCTTAGCAGATATCCATCTGCAATATCTATCTCTAGTATATGTACTAATGTATGAACTCAGTGGTCTAGACATTTAGCCTCATATCCTCATCAATTAAGTCAATAAGCCTTTATCAAGGACCTGTTATGTGTCAAACTCTGTGCTAAGCACTGGAAATACGAAGAAAGGCAAAAATCAGTCCCTGTTCTCAAGAAGCTCATAGTCAAGTGAGGGAGACAACATGAAAACAACACGTACAAACAAGATATATATGTGATAAATTAGAAATAACCAATAGAAGGAAGGCAATATTATTATGTTGGATGGGGAAAGGTTTCTCCTAAGAGGTAGGAATTTAACTGGGAACTGAAAGAAGCCCAGGAAGCCAGTAAGCAGAAATAAGGAGAGAGATTATGACACTTTTCAATCATACAATTTTTCCTGTATGAATTGTTAGGTCATTCTCTTTTGAGCAAAAATAAATTTAATTGAAGAAGTCCTATAATGCTCTAGGATTCACATAATCAACATGGCATCTGCAAGTAAGAGCATCTGGAAGACTTCACCATCTTCGGGGAATCTCTCTTCCACTTAGACCCTGGGCAAGACAACCTGCATAATAGTAGTGAACACCAGTGGTGACCAGGTAGCTCCATTTTAAGTTTCCTTGCTGATTTGCAATAATCAGAGAATCACTGAAAAGAGTTACATCTGTGCATACATTTATAAGGGAGCCTTGTGTGATTTCAGCATATGCAGGAAGACTTCTTATTTGAGGAGAGTGTTTAAGAATCATTTTGGTCCACTGAGTCAAATGCTTTTTCATTTACAATAGTAAATAGTAGGATCTTGGATTTTCTGCATCTTTGTGTATTTTATTCCTAGAAAACATAATTTTCAAAAGTCTATCCTTCCCCTTCATACATCTTCATCAAGGATAATCTTGATATGAATTCTTAATCTCATAAAGAACTTTAATAAAGAGGAGAAAGTAGATATTTGGATTGTTATTACTGCTGGACTCACAAATGCCATCTGGGAGGAGTTATATTAGGGATTTTTTTCACATTCTTTTTGGTGTCTTCTCCATGAGATAATACATCAACTCATCACTCTATGCTTTTAGACCTAGTCTACTTAGTACAGATTTTTTTTCCTGTTCATACTTAATTTTCTCTCATCATTCTACTCAGCTTTGTCTTATGTCAGTTGGTCTACATACATCACACATAAATAACTGAGATGCTAGAGTTGAAATGTGTTTCTTCCATAGATGCTGGTGATAAAAATAGATTGTTCCTGAAGCAATAATGAAATTTCCATTTTCCCTGTCCCATTCTTGCCTTTCTCAATTTCATCCATGAATTGTCTTGAAATTAAATGGTTTAGTTGGATCTCATGTCAAGGTTTCTACACATTTCTTTAAGGTTTTGCTGACTTCCAACATTTTATGAGGCAATCCTGTTCATAATCTTTTTTTAAGTAATTTTTTTTATTTCTTCTGTTTCTTACATCATCATTATCCCAACTATTTCTTCTTCTCCACCTCCCAGATAGTCATTCCATATAACAAATAGCAATTTTAGACTGGAATAAAATCAGCACAACTAACTGAGACATTGAAAAAGTCCAAAACCATATGCAATGTGTAATATCTATGGATCTCTCACCTCCATTAAAGAGTGGGTTAGGGATGTCCCCTCATATCTCTTAATTTGAGTTATGCTTGCCTTTATAAATTTGTTATATTCGATTTTAAAATATGTAGTTCTCTCCATTTACATTGTTGAAGTTCTTATGTATATTGAGTTTTTGTTTTTGTTTTTTTGGTTCTGCTTACTTTACACTGTATCAGTTCATGTAGATCTTTATACATTTCTCTATATTTATCACATACATAATTTCTTACAGCAGAGTAAAATTCTACTAAATTTATGTACCACAGTTTGTTTAGCCATTTCCCAGTCGATGGGCATCTGCTTTGTTTCAAATTCTTTGCTATCACAAAAAGTCCTGCTATGTATATATTGGTGTCTATGACAACTTTCTGCTTATTGATAGCTTCCTTGGGAAATAAGCCCAGAAATGAAGTCTCTGGTTCAAATGGTGTAGACATTTAAGTTACTTTATTTTGCCAATACCAGTTCTGCTCTTGTTTTGCTAACACTACTCTGACACTTCAGCAGGGTGTAGAAATAACTATGCATTCTCAAAGACTATGTCAGTGGAGCACAAATTCTGGTAATATTTTAGGTATGGTCCAGTGAAAGAGACTCTGTGTCTGCCATTGAAAGGTCATTCTAATTATGTTTGGAGAGATTCATCACCAGGATGGGTGCAGAGTAATGATCTTTTGAGATCTAGTAATTCTTAAACTACATCTGCTATTTTAGTTACAAGGAAGTTATGATCTTTGTTGGGGAAGAGAGAAGCCAGAATTGGTCAAGTTACAGACCTTTGAAGTATTGGAGGAAGTATGAAATTTACATTTAATCTCTGAATAATTTTAAAGTTTTCCCAGACTTTATTTCTGTTGACTGTTCATAAGTGATTTGCATATCAAAAGTCTTGGGCAGGCCTAGTTTTCTATACCTTGAGGTTCTACTTCTGGGTTGATTTGCGTATCAAAGCTTGCTTTCTTCTGCAGAAATTATTAAAAGAGATACTGAGTTTCAAATGCACATTTTCTACCTTTAAATGTCATGCTTAGTTTAGCTGAGTAGTAGATCTTGGAATGGAGCCCAATTTCCCTTGTTTTTCCATACATTTCATTCAGGTATTTCCTATTATTTCTCATTTCAGATGAATAATTCTGAGGTATTTGAATTGATGTCCTTTGATAAATGGTGTTTTTCTTCTCAACTGCTTTTAAAATCATCTTTTTCTTGGCAGAGCCCTGGAGTTTAATGATAATATGTCTGGAGGAGCTGAATCTGACATTCATTCCTATCGTCATCCAGTAGATTGGATTAATCAGTAATTTCTTCCTCGATTGCCACAATTCTGGGAAATATCATTGAAATACAATATGCAGACACTTGTTCTCTTCACATTTGTCAAGAAATCTGGTGACTGAAATAATCTCCTTGTACTCTGTCCTTTCCTTCCATCACCTGTAGTCATAAAGTTATCAACCTTCTTCCAGTTCAGTTAACCTTTGATCTTGTTTTACTGACTATTCTTCAACTTCCCCCATTTTACCTTTTAATAAAACCATTCTACTTCTTATTATTTGTATTTTTTTGTTTAAATTTTCCACAGATAGCTCAATGATGTTTGTTTTCATTATCATTTTATCTTGTTATTAGTAAAAAAAAATTAAGGTAAGAATTATATTTATCAATGTCAAATCATATTTTGCCAATACCAGTTCCTCCTTTATTTCCCCTTGAATGTTCGTTATATAGTTTTATGTTTTGATCAATTATAATTTGATGTAATGATTTGATTCTGCTTATGAAAATTGCTCATTCATTTCTGCAGTTATTGTCATTGTTAATACACTATTTCTCTGTCTGGTCTTTTCTTTTCAAATCCTTTTAGTCCATAAGTTATAACTGTGACATTAGAATGTGTTTTCCCCCATTTGTTCTTTTAGCAGAAAGTTTCTGGGAAGACTTCTAATTTTTCGAAGTGGAACACCTTCTATAGAGCATTTGGCCTCTTGTTGAGAGATATAGACACTGCTGGGATGACACTCGCAATTACTGATTTGTGCCCAGTCCTGATGGAGGTTGGGGGTAGGGGATGAATATTGTTGATAATTGACATTCTGTAGCCCATCAGAAGAGTAAAGAAAGATGAACAATTCTGTGTCTTTTAGAACCCTCTCACATTGGTTATACTTTTCCTTCAACTTCCAGTAAATATGGGATGGAATTCCCCTCTCTGTCCCCAAAGTAAATGGCAGGTAAAGACATATGGTAGCAGGAACATGTGCTTGCCTGGGTGAACTTGAGTCCCTAGATGTTTTCCTCTGCTTTTCTTCTATTTTCTCTGAAAATGCGTCACTGGTTCTTTATTCTGAGAAATGGTATTTCCAGCCTCAGAAGCTACCCTCTGACTTGGAGTGTTTTTGAGCTAGGTGCTGGTTATTTAGCAGATGATGATTTCTATAATAGCACCACTTCACAGAGAATTGCACCATTCTAAGTATCACACAACCAAAAGACTAAAGACAACATGTCTAATTGGCTGAAGATCTTGAATATCACAAATATAAAATGTTAGTGAAATATCTATACTACAGTCCCACAAAGTTTCCTGTGTCTTCCTGAGAAGAATATTGAGAGTGTAATGGGCTATTTGAGAAGTCTTGTGCTTTTTATATTGACTAATATATGCCAATGAGTCTTTTGCTTCTTAAGCATTTTCTGTGGTGGAAGAAATAAATAACTGTCCTATATCTGATACCGATATTGAACACTGAGCACCTTTTAAAGAAGAGACTTTATTAGACACATTTTGAGGATATATAAGACATTTGTCAGGTGTTTCCCAGGAGCTTAACTCTGGAGTAAGGCAATGGGCCAGAAGAAGAGAGAAACCTGAATCCAGATACACATATACTATGGAGTCAGGTCTTCCCCAGATGAATCACTGTCTGTATGAGCCCAGAGTCAGAATTTCTAGGATAAGCTTCCATTCCTTTTTCTGAGAAACTCTGGGGGTTTCTAGTTTATTTCTCTTCTCTTCATATATGTTTTTTTCTTTGGGAGGAGAGGGAGGTAATTTTTCCTTCCACTCTTATAAAGGATATTGGAAAATCAGACTTTCTTATGACTTCTCACTCTGTAGTCTTGCCAAAAATCATAAATCTTCTTTCTCATTTTCCTATATAACAATTACCTCTATCATGTACAATTAAAGTACTATTATCTCACCTACCATATTTTTAAAAATTCAAATAAGTTTTTAATTCAAATAAAACTAAAATCACAAGAAATGTTTAATTGCTGCTTATTCCTAAAATGTTTCCAATGATGTTTTAATGCATATGTGTGAATATTAATTATTTTTTCATTTTTTCTCACATTCCACATCTCTCTCTCTCTCTCTCTCTCTCTCTCTCTCTCACACACACACACACACACACACACACACACACACACACACACACACACACACACACCTGGGGAGAATTTGGAGTAGGTATTTTTATGGAAGAGAACATATCTAACAAAAGTTGGAAAAAGTAAAGTGCTTAGATTTAACATGCCACAGTCAAGCATTGATCCTGTCATGTTCTCATTGTGTTGTTAAAGTCAGATAGTTTAGTTCAATTCAATAAACATCAATCACCCATTAGGAGCAAAGCACTGTTCTAGGTGCTGGGAATAAGGCAGAAATGAAACCATTCCTGTTTAAAGCAACTTAATACTCCAATGGGGAAGTATAACATATACACAAGTGAATTCACACAAAGTGCACTGTGTAACAAAAAACAGTTTTCACAGAGGAGAGACTGCAAATAACTGGGGAAGGTGGAGGTGAGGGAAGGCTCCCAAAAGAAGGTGAATTCTGAGCTGTGCTTTGAAGGAAGCTAAGAATTCTATAAGAGAGAGGTGAGGACAGGATATGATCTAGACATAAAGAAGCACTTTTGCCAAATACCAGAGATGGAAGATTTATGTGGGAAACATATGCCAATTTGACTACAACAGTATATAAGTGAAACTGTGTTCCATAATGTGATGGCCAAGACTGTCTCCAAAGAAGACATGAGAACTTCCTTAAAGAGGTGGAGGGGTCATGGGAGTGGAGTATTGTATATAATGTCAGACTCAGCCAATATGTTGGTTGGTTTTGCTGAATTACTTCCTTTCTTTCCTTTTTCTTTTTTCTTCTTGTTGTGGGGGATACTGGGAGAAGGAATGGAAAAAGAATCTATAGAGAAATGAAGTTTATATAAAAACCAGGTCAATCCAGGAGAGCCAAGAGCAAGACCCTGAGCTCTCTGGTCCAAGCCAGGAGTTAAGCCAGAACCCTTGTGTAGGCAAGCAGTTAGGCCATGAGGGTCTCAGGGCAAGCCAGTAGTGGGGTCCTGGGCTACTGCACCAGGCAGTCAGTTGTGAGTCATGCCTGGTGCAAGTCTGTAGCAGGCCTAGGGAGTGACTGAATCTGAAGCAGTGGCTTTTGGAGCTCTTAGTCCACAGACAGTAAGGGAGTCAGACAAGTGATCAGAAGGAAATTACAGGAAATCCTTTGCTGATACTGGGTGGAGGATGCTCTTACATTGCCTATATGAGGTTCTGGGTCATAGTCCCCAGCCTAGAAGGAACAGGGATCCTAGTCACAGTTCCAGGTACAGAAGAGTGCTTGTGATTACTCACAGACCAGAGAAGAGGCCAGGAGAACAATGGCCATGACTCTCCTTAGATCATATCACCTTGGAAAAACTAAAACTTACTGTCCCCCAGAACTAGTCTTGAAGATAGCAGCTTGGAAAACTTGGAGCTCAAAGATTAAAAAGCTAGAAAAATGAGAACATAGCAACAATAACAACAAAAAAGAACCTGAGCATAGAAAGTTACTATAGTGACAGGGAATACCAAAACACTAACTCAGAAGACAATGCTCTCAAAGCAACTGTGTGAAAAGCCTCAAAAGAAAATGTAAATTGGTCTCAGGCTCTAGAAGAGCTCAAAAAAAAAAGGAATTTTAAAATAAACAAAGAGAGGCAGAGGAAAAATGGGGAAAGAAAATGAAAGTGATTCAAGAAAGAGTTGACAGTTTCATAAAAGATGCACAAGAAGAATATTAAAAATAAGATTTTTAAAAACAGAATAGGTCAAATGGCAAAAGAGGCGGAAAAATTTACTGGAGGGAAGAACATCTTAAAAAGAAGTATTGATAAGAAAAAAAAAGATATACAAAATTTTACTAAAGATCTCCTTTCAAATGGAAAAGGAGGTTCAAAAGTACATTGGAGAAAATAATTCCTTAAAAATTAGAATTAGGGAAATTGAAACCAATGACTCCATGAGACATCAAAAAACAATAAAACAAAATCAAAGCAATGAAAAAAATAGAAGACTATGCCCCCAAGGGCTATAAATCTATGTATATCCTTTGATCTAGCATTACAGCTGTTAAGTCTATATTCCAAATAGATTTTTTTTTTTATGAAAAGGACCTGTTTGGACAAAAATATTTATAGTAACTCTTTTAGTAATGGCAATGAGTTGGAAATTGAGGGGATGCCCATCACTTGAGAAACGGTGGATCAAGTTGTGGTATATAATTGTGATGGAATGCTATTGTGCTATAAGAAATGACAAGAAGGTTGCCTTTAGAAAAACCTGGAAAAAACTTACACTGACTGATGAAAAGTGAAGTGAGCAGAACCAGCAGGACATTGTACACAGTAACAGCAATAATATATGATGATCAGCTATGAATGACAGCTATTCTCAGAAATACAATGACCGAAGACAATTCCAAAGGACTCATGATGAAAAATGCTATCAACCTCCAGAAAAAGAACTGGTGGAGTGTAACGATACTAGGATTTGAAGATCTTCCATGCCCCTTGAGCTTGCTGATGTAGCAGGAAGGGGTGGAGCAAGAGAACGCCGGAACCAAGCTAGTCTCCAAGCGGTGCTGACTGGAAGCGGCGGCAGAGGCAGTGGCTGCGGTTGCGAACTCCTTTTGC
>JAQQSU010000726.1:0-18468 GCA_028627135.1 Pseudochirops cupreus | reverse complement strand
TCAGCCTGTATTTGATTGCTTGTCCTTTCAGTGGGGGTGGGTGACGAGGGAGGAAGAGAAAGAATCTAGAATCTAAAGTTCTATAATCAAATGTTAAAAATATATATGTATATATATATTATTATTATTATTATTATTATTATTATTATTAACTACATCCAACTGGAACTTGAGATACACAGGCACTGTGGTTGGGAGATCCATCCTGACCTACCGAAAAGTCAGAGGGGTGAGGGGGGAAGACATAGGAGAGAATAGATTGGGGGAGGGGGAATGCACTGGGATGGCTGTTTTGGGGCGGTGGGTAGGGAAAAGATGGAGAGAAAATTTGTAACTCAAAATCTCATGGAAATGAATGATGTAAACTAAAATAAAATAAATTTTAAAAATTAAAAAAAAAAAACCAGAGGCATAATGTAAGTTAAAAAGGGCATGAGGTCACCCTATGGCAAAGAGTATGCTGATTTCAAAAAGAGGCAGCCCCAGCAGAAGCAAAGTGTAAAAATCAGTCAACCTAAGTGCAGGTCCCTGATTAGGGAAAAGCCATAATATACGGTAAGAAGTAAAAAGCCATTAACTTAAACTCTGTGAAAGACATGCTGGCTTTTAGAAAAATCATAACTTAGATCCTGTGCCTGGCACATGAATGATGTGTGACCAGTAGCCAAACTTTAGTGCCATGGCATCTACCCCACAGCACTGGGTAAATGCCTGGACGTCTGGCAATTGGATTCAATACTAAGCGTAAGCTCAAATATTAGCCAGAACACTGACTAAACCCCAAACTCCCAAATACCCACCAGTCTGCAGTGAAGCAGAATGGCTTCTCCTCCCTTCTCTGATCTTTATAATTACCACAAGGAATTGGTGGGAGGGCATTGCAGGGATTTATTAAATTGTCTGGCAGCCATCCCAGATTGCCCTTGTTTGTAGGTATTTATAGTGATTGATTAAACTTCCACAATCAATCTGGAGCATCTGGGTCTTTTCCTCTGGTATCAGACTCACTGCACAGCTATGGGGAAGGTATAGGGCTCTCCAGCCAGGGGAATTCCAGACCTTATACTAATCAAGGCTTTTCCTGGCAATCTGGGTGCTGTCTGTACTGTTTAACAAGAGCAGCAATGGCCCCTAAGGATATGAGCTAAATCTGAGAGCCTTTCATGACCCCTGAAAATGAATAGAAATTAAACCAAGGGAAGGTTCTTAGAATGGTGGAGAATCAGTAAAAAGCAGTTCAACAGAAGACAGTTCTGTAGAATGAGGTTGTGCAGAGATTAAGAGGACAAAGAGTCCATAATGCCAATAAAAAGATGTGCCAGACTTTTAAAGCTGAGAAAGCAACACCTGAGTCAGAAAATGTGACTTCTTGCTTTGAAGCATTTCCTTATACACATGCTTTATCCCATTCATGTTCCCTGGCAGCTTGTGCTCTCTGGAGGCTTCCCTCACCCATTGATAGGATATTCTGAGAAAGTGCACTTCTATGTGAAGGAAGGTATTTTCCTTGTAATTAATTTTGATATACTGTATGATTACATATCTTTAGCTTTGAATATATCCTAGTCTAGTAAAAGAAACAGATAGAGATTTATGGGCTATGGTTTTGAAAAAGACAATATGATTTCTCCTAGGGATTGTTTTTAGGGAATACATGTGTGAGTGGTTCTTGCATTAAAAATAACCCTTTGAAAGTACCAGGTCTTTTCTGATTGCCAGCTATTTTATACTCTTCCTTAACATTTTCATCATCCATTAGGGAAGGAAGATTAGGTGGTTCTCAGAAACTAACATCTCCCCCACCTCCATCCCACTGGTGCTTTGGTTTTGATTAATTAATCAAAGTGAGTTTGTGAAGTGAAGCAGTGAGAACAAAACATGATCTGCTTAATATTCCTCTGACTCCCACACCTGCACACAGTCAGGGAGGGAAACTAAACTCCAGAGTTTTCGTTCTCTCTGGATGTGCCTTTGGATGTGGAACAGAATCAAGAGGCTGCAAGATGATGACAGGCACAGAAGGTCTGAATATCTGGAGTTTCACTGGGGAATCAGTAAAATGAGAAAGAAATTAGGAGGATTCCAATCATCCCATGAAAACTTCAGATCCTCCTAAACTCATCCTCAGTCTATTAATAAGAAATTTGGATACCTCAGTTATGTCTGGTTTGAGGAAGAGGACAAAAATGTATGCCAGGAGCCTGAGAACTTTCAACTTGCTGGCCGGAAGAAATTTGGATAAGAAGGTCACAAGCATCAGAGAAAGGGGGCCATGAGCAGAGTCATGAGGTGATAGAAAGATAATTGTCCCTAAGAGGCACTTTCCAGTGAGCCCTGGTCTCTGACTGGTCAGCAATACCAGCTAAGGAAATGACAGAGTATGTACTCACCAACTGATAATGTTTGATGTGGCCCCCAATCTGCCAAGAGGTTTCTGCTGGCAGCTCTGGGCCAGAGATCAGAGGATTCTCTGCAGGTCCTTCACTCCAGGGAGACCAGATCCTTCATATAAAAGGGAGATCTACTCCTATATTCTGTGAGAGGATCAGAAGGAAGAGAAGGCTTTGTTGAAGTGTCTTCTTTCCATCTTGTGGAAGTGCCAACTAAAATCGCTCTCATTTTAAATGTCTGTGCCTCAAGAAAAATTTGGCTGATGGGAATAGGTAGGTGCTATGATAACATTTGAGGTCTTTTTAAAAATTAATTTGTCTGTTTACTTTTTGTTTACAAGATTCAGTTCCACAGTCCCTTGAGTTCCAAATTTTCTCCTCTCCCTGGTTCCCCCCCACCCTCCCGCCATGGCAGCATGCAATCAAGTATAGGATCTGCAAATACTTTCACATTGGACATTAGTCTGGTTGTAAAGAAGGGCTGTAACCAATGGAGTGAACAATGGGAAAGAGGAAACAAAACCAAACATGGAAAAGAACGATAGCATGTAGCTTGATTCAGTCTCCATTTAAACTCTGGTCTTTCTAGATCTTTCTCTGAATGTATATATCTCCTTCCATCCTGGGACTTGTAGAGGGAGGGAATTCTAGGCGTGAGTCACAGCCAAGGAAAATGAACAGTCAGGAGATAGAATTGTCTGAAGAATATCCAGGAGGCCAATGTCACTGGATCATAGAATATCGAGGAAGAAGTAAGGTGTGAGAAGACTAGAAACTTTGGAGGGAGCAGGTCATGAAAGGCATTGAGAAGTCAAAGGGAGGATTACATATCTGATCCTGGGATACATAGGAAGTCACTGGAGTTTATTGAATGGAAGGTGGGCATGGAAGTAGGGATGACATGGTCAGACCTACACTTTAGGAAGATACATTTGACAGCAAATGGACAATTGTGGACAGGAGTAAGGAAAGACTGGAGGGCAGGTGACCAAAGAGCAAGTTATTGCCATCATGCAAGGGTGACATGATCAGTCTGTCTGAGGATGGAAGCAGTGTCTGAGGAAACTAGGAGAGCTATTACTGGGTTCAGGAGCCTCTGGTCTAGGTTCTACTGTCTAGAACTCCTAACATCCCCTTGGGTGGCTCCAGACATCTCTGGTCTTCATGAGCTAGAGGGGTATGAAAGGAGGGAATAGGGACTTTCTCTGGCTGTTCCAAGTCTGCCTAATCTGTAGCTCCTTCAAATGTAACTTGAAACACCTTTTCTCTCCTCTGGTCTTCTCCTATATCCTCAGGAAGGCAGGTTGTGTCAAGGGAGAGCCCCTGTCCACTCTGATCCACAGCATACCTGATCCTCACTGCTCACTCTCAGTCTCCTGGTGTTTTCCCCTATGATCTGGGACAGGACAAAGCTTCTTTGTGGAAGTGAATGCATGAGAAGTAAAACCCAATTTAGACATTCTCTGTGGAGCTCTTCTCTATGTGGAACAAAGCATCTCTGGGTGGTCTTAGAAATGGGGGGAAACATCAGTCCTAAATTCTGCCATCACATGGGAAAGATTATCTTGGAAACACAAACACCCCTGTACCTTATGGCCTAGATGGGAAATGTAGAAGATGAACTATCTGAACTTTCCATAAAAAGACTTTTGTTCCTTTTCATAGACCAAGCCTTGGGCCCTCTTCATCTGCATCTTTGTATCTGGTGCATATTCTGAGCCTAAATCTTCAGAGGGGGAACATTTCTGCCACCCAAAAGGACCCAATGCATTTTTTTATGTCATTGTGTTCACAGGAACATCCAGGGTAAGCAGAGGCTAGCAGGGGTTTCCTGAGAGCAGATCTACCTCCATGGCCCAGTTCTCTACAAAATCTCCCTGGGACCAAGGCTCTGACAATTGGATTGAGGTAATAGGGACTGAATTACCCCAGGGGCCTTTGAATGTAACTGAAGAGAGAATGTTTGCTGTGGTGCTCCCCTACTTCATCCTGGTCATCAGCCTGGGTGGGATGGTGGGCAATGGCCTTGTCCTCTGGATTCTCAGCTTTCACATTAAGAAGAACCCCTTCTCTGTCTACATCCTTAACCTGGCCGGGGCTGACTTCCTCCACCTTGCCTGCTGGACTTCACTCACCATAGAGAGTTTCTCCCCGATCTCGTTCATCTCCATGATTAAAGTGACCCTCTTTGTCACACTCATGTTCTACAACGTGGGCCTGAGTTTCCTAGTGGCCATTAGCACTGAGCGCTGTTTGTGTGTTCTCTTCCCCATCTGGTACCGATGTCTCCGGCCAAGGAACACATCTACAATTGTGTGTGCCCTGATCTGGGCTCTCTATGCCCTGCCCTTTGCAGTGATGCGGCCCACATGTGCACATTTAATCCCTGGCCCCTGCTACGGGTTTGCTGTAACTACTTCAGTGTGGATTCTTCTCCTCATTGGCATGATGAGTGTGTCCAGCCTGACTTTGCTGCTCAGGGTGCAGTGTGGTTCCCAGCGGCGCCAGCCTCTCAGACTCTATGCCCTTATTCTGCTCACAGTCCTCCTCTTCTTCTTCTGTGGCCTGCCCTTTGGGATTGCATTGCTGCTGCAATTTTTTCAACCAAATTTCCCTTACATGATGCCCTTTTCTTTGCTGTCATTGGTTCTAAGTACTCTGAATAGCAGTGTTAACCCCCTCATTTATTTCTTTGTGGGGAGGTTCAGACAGAAGAGGCCGAGGGAGTCCTTCATAGTTGTGCTCCAAAGAGTGCTAGGGGAGGAGGCAGAGATGGAGGAAGGTCAGGGGCCAGCCTCCATTGGCCCCATGGAGATGATGCCCTGAAGTTGGGGCTAGGCTCTCAGTTTGGGGAGCCCAAGAGAAAAGGCACTTCCCCAAGCTGATGGCCTTGCTAATCCTGCCCTTCAGGCCAGGCCTAGTGGCAATCATTTCCCTTTCAGAGGAGGAATGTTCATGACTCCTTCCCCCCCAATATGAATCACCAGGATCTCCTGGATGTGAGAGAAAACAGGCCTCAGGCTCAAGTCTTTTTAGTGGGCCTGAGGTTCAGGGTTCTGGTGTGACTGGGTTGTAAGGAGGAAACTTTCTACAAAAGGCTGTTTTCCAGGAAGGACAGCGAAAAGATGAGTAAACAACATCCTGAGGCCACATGTCCCTGCTCTCTTACGCACTTACATAAGGCTGTGATCACCCTGAATAATGAAATTGCAGCTTGAGCTCATTGTCCACAGGATCTTGGGAGGATGAATAGAAAGCTGACCTCATAACCTGAAAGACCTAAGCCCAACTTCTGCCTCTTACACAATGCTGTGTGTCCTTGGGTAAGTCACTTTGACATTGGGTCCTTTAAGTAACTCTCTAAGACTACAAATTGCAGAGAAAAAACTGAGCAGCATTGGTGAAGGATACCGGTAAAATAGGAGACCTATCGCTTATCCTTTATCCCCATCTGTATACTCACTAAAAGCATCATTGGGACACCTTCCACAGCTGATGGAACAATGGGGATGATATAAATGTGCCATCTTGGTGCATTGGTTGGTTTAGCTTGCTCTTTATGATAAGAAATCTTTTTCCTTCCATGTAGTTGGGCATGTATACATATATATATATATATATATACATACATACATATACATATATATTTATGTATACTACATATAATTTTTGTGACCTAATTTATTCTAGGTATCATATCTACATATTTATGTTGCATATCCATATGCATGTATCCTTATACTATCATGTATATACGAATATATCTGCATGCATATTAGACCAAAAGGAGCAGTTGCATAGTTTCTACCACTTGGACGATTTGATTCAATCAATGAATAAAGGAGATTTGAGGATGACCTTTCTTGTAATTTCTGATGGCAATGATTTTGTACAACAAACTTCTGCAATCCTCTTACCAAGTCTACTTGACACAGACAGCTTTTAGCTTTTATAAAGGGGCACAGTGAGAATGGATGGTAGAAAACACCCCTCACTCTAAGATATGACCCCCTCTCTCGCAAAATGTTCAAGTGCAAGTGACCTCGAATTTGGCCTTTGGGCTAAGAGAGGTTGCCACTGACATAACTGAGCTCCTGGGAGTCCTTTGGCCCGAGTCCTCAAGATATTCTCTGGTGTATGAGCAAGCTTTGTCTTGATCTACTTAGAGAACATAGAAATAATATCCAATATGTCTTTTGTTCCTGCTAGAAACACTGCTGTTTATCTGCTGATCTGAGGGGGTGCTAGGATGAAGATGGGCAACTGGGAATTATGCAGGACCTCTCCATTTCACAGGGTCCTCCACAGGTTAATGGGAAGGAGATGTTTGGAGAAGGCCTGGGGCTCAACTTCTCCTGACCTCCCCTCACAATTGATTCCTTTTCAGCACTTCAGAGGGAATATCCTCTTTCCTGAGCTTACCCAATTCTCTCAAGTTCTGAACTAGCTCCCTAGCTTTCCAGAGGTCTTCCTGGGAACTACCAGGCTTTCCCAGTCACTCTGAGCACACTAACACTTTCTGTGCAACGTCGCTCCAGTTCACCAAGGAATTATCCATCTTGTAGATTCTATGGTGAATTGACGGATTGGCACTTGCTCTCACTTGGTTAAGATAACAGGGTGGAGCCTTTTAGTATTTACTTTAAATGGAATAGAATGATGATTGGTTTACTTAATCTACACACCCCATTACACTTTTATATTTTAAAATTTCTTTATGAGTTTATATGGCTATTGCCCACTACTCATGGAGCATAAGAGCTTCATAGACTCTCTCAGGAGACAAAATCAATACAACTTACTTTTAATAGGCACAGTGGTTTTGATCTATTATTAATGTTCACTGTTGCTCCATGCAGCACTGTCTGCTTATTGCAGAAGTATTTCTGTAGGATTCCAATCTATGTTCATATGTTCTGATGATGTTTTCAGTCCTTTTCCTCCTTTTTAAATGAGGAAATATTCACTTTTCTTTAGCTTCCTTTGGATGGTGGGACCTTTCTTTTTATTAGTATTACATGCATTTTTATACTTTCTAAATAGATTATTGTCTATTTTGATCTTTTAAAATGCAAGTTAAGTGTGATCTATGCTGTACTTTCTATGGAGCTTTGACTTGGAGATACTAATCTCTTTGCAAGCTTATCTTTCTCTCGTATAGCTACATACACTATATCTTGAATGGAAAACAATAAGATATTCTAAATGTTGCCTTCGTTCATTAGTTTTATTTGATGGTCTGAAACCCAAAGCATTTGCATGTATTTCCCTTTATTGTATACATTAATAATTTATACTTGTCACATTCAAGTAATATGTTTATATTATTTCAGATATTTCTGACGTGCAAAAGTATGATGCCCATCAAATAACTTTGCCTTAGAAACCAACCAACCATCATTCTACTCAAGAGATTTGAGAATAATTTCATGGTCTTCCTTGAAATTATTGTCTCAGTGGAGTATTGTCAATTTTTAAAAAGAGTCTTCCATTTAGATATAAATTATCTTATATTTTAACTTAATTTGGTTCTATTTTATGCATCTGCAATACATTAAGTAGAAACAAATGTAGAAAGAAGAACTTTTTTCCTATGGCCAATAAAAGTGATATAAATATTAGTGCATCCCTTAGTCTTTTGTTCGACAAATACTGTTCCCAAAAGGAGTTCCTCTTTACAGCCTTGGGGCATCTCGCTAATGGGTCAGCATTCTTTCTGTCCTCAGGTCACTTTGCTGTATTTCTAGTAAGTGAATGTGTTGAGTGCAGAACTGAGGCAAGGACCCTGTAACAATGAAGAAATGTAACGTTAATGTTATGGAGCTTTCCGGGGGTTTTGAAGGGATTACTGTTATTACTATTATTGATTCACCACCTTCGCTTCTCTTCCATGAGAACACTGATCCTGACACTGACTGAAGGAAGGAACAAACATGTCTTCAGTATTTACGAGTTCAGATACGAAGCTTCTCTCTTTACTAATCGTTGAATATTTTGTTTCATTTTGATTTCATTAAATAAAGTCTTCTCTGTATTCTCTGTATTGTTAGGTGGACTATTTGTGTGGGAGATGAGGATTACTTTATATTTGCTGTGGTGGTTGAGTTATGTTCTTACAATTCCAGAGAGAAGTTCTTTGCAAGGAATTAAAAGTCAAAAAGTTATTTTTAAGTCAGTCAGTCCACAATTATTTATTAAACATCTCCTATGTGCTAGTATATGCTAACCAGGTGGAGGGTAACTGACAGGCCTCACCACAGAGGGAGTGATTCCTATCCTTATCCATCTTGCATGTCCACCTGCCACCCAGTTCTTACCTCTTCTTCAAGAAGCCATAGCATGTGGTTTCAAGACAGTAAACTGTATTGACATATGGGCTAACCCATGTTGAGGGTAGCCAATGGGCCTCATACCTGTTGGTGAGTTAAGGGGACATCTACCCCAAGCATGTGAAGACTCCTCATGATGGAATTGACAGATAAGAACAATTTCTCCCAATTGCCATGGAGGTGGTTGCATCAGCTCTCATGGAGTGCTTAGAGCTTGGTCAGACAGGAAAGATACCAAGGGCATCCACTACATTCCAGGTCACTGCCGGTCAAACTAACTTTTGTCTTGCCACTGGACTTTGCCGACTCTGGAAGAGAAAGTGAGGCTGATCACTTTGTGCACCTTGGCCTCACTGAAATCCAATTCATGGACAAATCAAAACATCACCTATGATGTCATTGGTCCTCTTCAAAAAATGAAGGACAAATAATTATGTGCTAGGAACTCTCCTAAATACTGGAGATAAAAAGAGGGCAAAAGCCAAACCCTGCTTTTGAGTAGGTCACAGTCTAATGATAGAGAGGCCATGTAAACAACTATGTATTAACGAAATATATTGGAGATAATCAAAAGAGGGAAGACACTGGCATTAAGGAGGATAAGGAAAGGCTTCTTGCAAGAGATGGGACATTAGCTGAGACTTGAAGGAAATGAAAAATAGAAAGTAAGGGACGGAGGAAAAAAGGAAGGAAGGAAGGAAGAAAAATGGAAAAAGGAGGGAAGGATGAAGACAGAGAAGGAGTAAGAAAATAAAGAACATGGACTTTTCCCTACTTTCTTCTTAATCTTTATCTAGAAGAATAGCAATATAAAAACCAGGGCTCAGATGGGGTCTCAGACTTCTCAATGTTAAACATGTTGGAGGTATGATTCTAGGATAGAGGGTACATCTATGAATGCCTTTACTGTAAATTAAATATATGTGATTATCTTGTGATAAGCAGGCCTCCCATCTTCCCTTTATTAGCCATTAACAGTTCTTTAGGTCTAAGAAATCTTCCTTTCATCTACATAGTTCTCTGTGATAATAGTCTCTAGGGAATGTCCTGTCATTCATCTGCTTGCTATAATTATTCTACCCTACACTTTATTACTATTTTCCTGCTATGTTATGGGAGAGAATACTGGGGAATCCATTTCATGATCTAATTCTTTCCATTTCGACATCTATTTTAGATACCAAATTTACCTCTCTTCTCATATGTAAAGTGATGTCCTTTAGTGAGTTCACTAGGTAAAAGAGTCAGAGTGACTGAGAGGTTGCCATTGTGTGCCTTAGCCTGCAAGATCAATAGTCGTAACCCGAACCCTGAATTGACACCTAAAAATATGGCAAGAAAGCAGTGCCAAGAACACAAAAGAGAAGTTGCAAAGGATTGGGGAGCTGCCATCTTGAACACTATTCCAGAAATGAGAATTTTCAGATGTAAACAAGATCAACAATCCTTTTCTTTTTCCAGTGTTAGTATTTGAATTAGAATGATTGGACATAACCCATTTGTTTTGTGCTTGGCCAGGAGAATGGCTAGCCAATCATGTCTTGACTGATAACATAGGTAGTTACTCTACTCCTACTTTTCCTTTAGTTTTCGTAGTGATTTGCCTTAGGTTCATTTCTCTGGGGTTCTCTGACTCCTGAATGGTTCCAGGATTCTTATGTTCACTTGCTCTTCACTGCAGCTTCAGCTACTCAAAGCAAAGAGGTTGTTCATACAGAGTTACTAATTATAGCCATGGTTACACACATCAAATCTAAGGATTCTTTCTTTGAACCTCATCCCCTAACATGAAGAGAAAGTACCAAATGGATATATACAGCCAGAAATGGAACAGGTATTTTTGCTCCAACATGGGAATGGAAATTCTCCATTATGGAAATGGAGACTGGAGAGATGGAAGAGCAGGAAGAAGCAGTAGAGCCTACAATCTCCAAGAATTTCCTTAACAAAGACCTAAAAAAGTACCAGATTTAGAATGATTGATGAATCTAAGGAAAAACCAGAGGATAATCTTTCCAGCCCATGATCACATGCTATATCTACAGTCAAGTAACTAGGCCAGAGAATATTGAACAACACTTGGGTACCAAATTTGGCTGTGTCCTCTCACTTGGTCCCCAGAGTAGATCATAGCCTCAGCCACCAGTCTAAAAACAGGGCTAGAGAGATGATGGTTGCACAGAGATGATGGCTGAAACTAGAATGGAGTACTTAACTCATCCTTATCTCAGAGTAGTTCTAAGCCCCCAGTGTTCTCACTGAACCTTGAGTAGATCTGGGCCCAGAATGGAGCTAGATTAGAATGATGCCATTCTAGAATCTTTGAGACAGGTCCTTAATGAAGAATAGAGCTACGGTGGCAGTACTATTGATGTGAACCAAGAGCTGATCAAGAATTCAGTACCAGGGCCAGAACAAAGATGGCTATCAGTACTACCACTCTTACCCCACAATGGGTTGTAGACTTAATCCCTGGATGGAGAACAGGGATGAGAAGGCAGAACTATTGCTTTGAATTTGCTCAGTCTTCCAACTAATTGATAGTGGCTGATGGCAGCAGCTCATTGCTGAATCTACCCAGGAATAATTCTGTAGTTATATTGCCTAGGACCAAATTGGGGTCTGGAGCTTAGAAAGCCAGGAGGTCAGTGATCTGATAATGCCCTTAATCAGACTATATAAGATTCATTGAAAATTTGCAGCTTGGGAGAATGAGCTGGCTCGGCATATGCTGTGGTGTGAAGCTGATCCACCAGCTGCAAGGGCCATTCCTGGGACTATCACCACAGAACTGGGATCTGTTGGAGCTGAGTAAGAGACAAATGCAGAGCCCACAGCAGTGGCAGCAGCTACTCCTGGGACTATCAATCCACAGCCCAGAAATTTAAAAAGCACCTATCTGAACTTCCAGGGACCAGGATAGCAGAGTGAACTCCCGGCTGCTCTAATCCACCCTTTGACCCTGAAAATATATAAATTATTGCCCCAGAGCAAAATTTTAAAATAGTTAAGGCTTGGGAGTCCTAGAGGAAGGGCTTGGCTAAGGCCCTACCTCAAAATGGGTAAAAAACAGATTGCAAAGACAAAGACTCTAGAATCCTATCATTGCAAGCAGGAGGAACCAAATTCAGAAGGAGACAGCATTGACTCCATACCCACAGCTGAAGCCTCAACAGGGAATGTGAATTGATCTCAAGCCCAGAAAGCATTCTTATAATAGCTTAAGAAGGACTTTGAAAACCAAATTAGAGAGGTAGAATATAAGATGACTAATTCTTTTAAAATCAAAATTGTGAAAATAGAAAAAAAAACTTTTCAATGAAGAAAGCAGCTCCTTAAAAAGAAAAATGTGTGAATTAAAATTGAAATCTGAACATATGGAAAGGGAGTTTCAAAAACTAACTGAGGAAAATAATTCGCTAAAAATTAGAATCAACCAAATTGAAGCTAATGACTCTATGAGGCACCAAGAATCAGTCAAACAAAACTTCAAGAATGAAAAATTAGAAAAAGAGGTAAAATATATCAATGAAAAAAATAACTGACTTGGAAAACAGATCCAGGAGAGATAATCTAAGTATTCTTGGTCTACTGGAAAATCATGATGAAAAAAAGAGCCTGGACAACATCTTCCAAGAGCTCATCAAGGAAAACTACCCTGAGATGCTAGAACTAGAGGGTAAAATAGAAATTGAGAAACCCACTGGACACCTCCTGAAAGAGATCCCAAATTGAAAATTCCATGAAATGTTGTAGCCAAATTCAAGAACTATCAGGAAAAGGAAAAAATACTGCAATCAGCCAGAAAGAAACAATTCAAATATCGTGAAACTATGATCAGTATCACACAGGACCTTGCAGCTTCTATTTTAAAAGATCAGAGGGATTGGAATATGATATTTTGCAAGGCAAAAGAGCTCAGGTTACAATGAAGAATCAGCTATCCAGCAAAACTGAGCATAGTCTTTCAGTCAAGGAGATGGTCATTCAATGATATGAGGGACTTCCAGAGCTTCCTGATGAAAAAGCCAGAGGTCAATGGAAAATTCAACCTCCAATTACAAGACTCAAGAAAGACATGGAAAGGTAAATAGGAAACACACACACACACACACACACACACACACACACACCCACACACACCCCACTTGTTATTTAATAAGTGCAAACTCTTTACATCCCCATATGGGAAGCTGATACCTGTTAATATTGAGAATTGTAGACATATCATGACATTTAAAAAGGATATAGATAAATACAGGGGGTGAGTATAAATTAAACAAAATGATGATAAAAAACATTATTAAGGGGTGCAAAGGGACCACAGTGGAAGAAGAGGAAAGAACAAAGTAAAAAAGGGTAAATTATACCACACAAAGAGTCATAAAAACATATAATAGTAGAGGGAAAGAAGGGAGGGAGATGGACATTATATAATCTTCACCCTTATTGGTCCTGGTGTAAGGAGGGAATAATATAATCAGTTAAGTATTGGACTATCGAGAAGAGACATAAAATCTATCATAATAGAGGGAAAGAGGGGAGGGAGAGGAGCATTGCATGAGATCTATTCTCATCAATCTTGGTTCAAGGAAGAAATAACATACTACATTAAGCATAAAAATGTATCATACCTTATAGGCAGTAGGAGGGAGGAAGGGCTAATTAAAGGGAGGGGGAATTAGAAGGGAGGGAAGAGGTAGTAAGGGGGAAGGGTAGGAAAAGGGAAGGGTGCTGATAAGGAGGGAATATTGAGGGAGGAAGTGGTCAAAAGGAAAACTTCTAAGGAGGGAAAGGGAGAAAAGCAAAAATAAAATCATAAACAGGGGAAGGAACAGGATGGAGGGAAAGACACAGATAGTAATCATAATTGTGAATGTGAATGGGATGAACTCTGCCATAAAAGAGGTGGATAGCAGAATGGATTAAAAACCACAATCCTACAATATGCTGTTTACAAAAAACACATTTGAAACAGGGGATACACACAGGGTAAAGGTAAAAGGCTAGAGTAAAATACATTGTGCTTAGCCAAAGTGAAAAAAGCAGTGGTAGCAATTCCTATTTCTGACAAAGCAAAAGCAAAAATGGATCTAATTAAAAGAGATAAAGAAGGAAATTATATCCTGCTAAAAGGCACCATTGAAAATGAAGTAATATCATTACTAAACATTTATGCATCAAGAGGTACAGCATCCATATTCCTAGAGGAAAAGTTAAGTGAGTTAGAGGAAGAAATAGTAAAACTATACAAGTGTGGCACCTCAATCTCTCCCTCTCTGTACTTAATAAATCTAACCTAAAAATAAACAAGAAAGAAGTTGAGGAGGTAAATGGAATCTTAGAGAAGATAGATACAGTAGACCTAAGTTACTAAGGGCTAAGTACCTGCCAAATTAATTACTGTTATCAACAACTCCAAAATACTCATGATAGAGAGATATATCTACATTCTGAGAAAGAACTAGAAAGAACAGAGTCTGAATGCTGATTGAAGCAAACTACTTCCTCTCATTCTTTTTCTTGTTTGGTTTTATTTCCTCTTTCCCATTGTTCATTCCATCCATTACAATCCTTCTTTATAATCTGACTAAGGTCTAATGTGAAAGTATTTGTAGATCTCATACTTGGTTGCATGCCACCACAGAGGGCAGGGGGATGGAGGGGAGAAAATTTGAAACTCAAGGGACTGTAGAACTGAATCTTGTAGACTAAAAGTAAAAAAACAAATTAATAAAGATAAAATTTTACTTAAAAAAAAGAAAATTTGAAGCTTCCTGGCCCAAGCTTCCCTTATAATTCTTGGAGAACACAGGACTGAAAAACCACAAAACAGCTATGATATACTCATAGCAGACAGGAGAGGGCTAAAAAGTTCACAGAGCCCTGGAAGAAGTGCATGGAACCTTGCTCTAAACAGAGGTTCCCAAAGTGGCCAGGGAGCACTTGAATGACCCAAAGGGGCAGAAGTGGCCTCGGGTGCAATTGGGGGGAGTTGCATAAAAATAAGAAGTCAGTGGAAGCATAAGGAAAGAAGAGAAGAAAATTTTGAAAAATCATTCCTACATGTTTCATCCATTGTGTAATAGTATAAAGTTGTGTAAAGTCATAGTGACTACATTATTTCCCAAATAAACACACAAAATGCAAGTTATAATCCATCAGTGGTCAAGTGAACTGTAAGAAAGGTCTTAATAAGCAAGCCTTGGCAGCTGAGCATGTACCACATTGTCAGGAGTCCAGCGTGAATCAGCAGGAATATGTGAGTGTAATGACTCATTTACAATATTATACTATAAATGGTTATGTGATGCAATATCACATCATCAAAATTTCAATGTAGGAAAAACCACAAATTTACAATAAATTATTAAACTTAAGATGCACCATTTCTTTAAAAAACATTTTCTGTTTTTTGAAATGATGGAAATTGTAAAAATATTAAAAGGTTATAGAAAGTAGTTTTTTTTTTGGGGGGGGGGGGTTCTGAGTACTTTTTAAAAGGGGGCAGTAGGTCAAATAGGTTTGGGAACCTCTGCTCTAAGTCCCAATCCAGGAAATCAGGCTGAAAGAATCAGTGAACAAAAATAGATCAAATGGCATTAGGGTGTTGAAGGTACCAAAGAAACACATTTGAGAGAATAACTCAAAAACAACAACGGTGTGAGTTGAAAGACGCTTCTCTTAAAGGGAAATCCATTCTCTATTCTTCAAGCAACCATTTTAGATAAAGGAACAGAAATTGTCCTGGAGTGTGGAAGAGACCAAATTCCTATTGAATTCCACTTGCATAATCATCAGCCAACTAATGGATTTACACCCTTCAAAGACTTGCAGGCTGTTTAAAGTTGCATCTGGGAGTAGATTAGCTTTCCCTCATCTGACAGTTTCTTCAACCAGTATATCGATGATTATTGCTGTGACTTGTCCAAGGCATGAGACAACTGGTCTTACAAGCTTATTACCACTAAACATTATTTTACATTGAAAATCATGTATAACAACTTCATAGTGATTATGATAGCCTTCTGATGGGTTTATACATTCATTCTCAAAAGTTTTGTTATTTGAAGAAGGTAATAGTGATTTCTATAACTGAAACATCATTCCTATTTAAAGTTAAATATTTTTTACAATGACAAATCATTTCTGTGAAAGATGAGTAGTGGGTTTTTTAAATAGTGTGTGTGTGTGTGTGTGTGTGTGTGTGTGTGTGTGTGTGTGTGTGCATGTGTGTGTGTGTTTGGACCTTTATATGGGAGTACTTTTTCACCTTTCCTTGTATCATGTAGAAAAAGTTCTAACAATATAAATTGATAATACTAAGAATACGTGATACAAAATTTAAGGACATTTGCTGCCCTGGTAATGATGCATCCTGGCTGTGTGATGCTGATGCTGCCATGCCAATTTACTAATGCCCCATGCATCTCTCTGAAGACTAGTGGTTCTAGGTGACTAACCTATGAACATTGGATTGGTGGAGGGAGATCCCAACAACAACAACAAATCCTCAAGAGAAGATTCAATTTTATATTCAGCATGTGATTTTTTAAAAAATAATTCTATTTGGAGCATTTACTTTCAGATGTTGAGAATCCATCTTGTGGGGCAGCTAGGTGGTGCAGTGAATAGAGCATTGGCCCTGGAGTCAGGAAGACCTGAGTTCAAATTCGCCCTCAGACCCTTAACACAAAACTAGCCATGTGACCTTGGGCAAGTCACTTAACCCCATTGCCTTCCAAAAAAAAGAGAATCCATCTTGCCCTGTTATGTGTAACTCATTTTGATTAAAGCATTTGCCAAAGAACAAACACATGGTATATCCCATTAAGAAAGAGCTATGAGTGAACTCAGCTTGGCATTTTTGCTATTTCCTTATGCCTTCTTAGTACTAATTAAGTTGCTCTATCATGCTTCCTCCAAATTAAAATGTTTTGGTCACATCTCAAAAAATAAAACCAACAAGCAAAGCTTTAGATACACACACACACACGCACACTTTGGCTGCAAGTCCAACTAAAAGTCTTGGAGAAAATGAAGCAAGAGATGAAAATAAAAAAACAATTAAAAACAAATAAACATAAACCCAATGTCAACTTTACGGGAAATAATTGGAAACAAATGAGTTGTAGAGACTTAGAAAGAAAGTTAGCAACGTAAAACCAGAAATGTAAAACTACATAAGAGAAGCAAAACTTCCTTGAAATTATAATGGAACAAGGAGAAGTTAAAGCTTATGTGAGAAAACAAGAAGTATTAAAAGTCAGTAAATCAATCGGCATTCGTCTTCTTTTAAAGGTCTAAAGATTAAGAAAGAAGAAAAAACATAAAAGTGTATCACCAACAACTGACTTGGAAAAAACAAATCAACAACCAAGGATAGATCATTGAAGAATCACCTGAATTTGTATTCAATCGCTTGTCCTTTCAGTATTACCTGCTGGCAATCTGCCTGACTACCCGAAATCCACTACTTAGTAAAAGAGACTGAGTATCAGGTTTGCGGAAGTAATAATTTTTTTAAAAATTATCTAGACTATTCCAAGGAAAGGGAAGAGCTAAAATGTAATGTACGGATCATTTACTGAAGGACAATCTAAAAAAAACAAACCTCCAAGAATATTACAACTCAAATCTAGAATTTCTGTGTCAAAGAAAAAAAAATAAAACAAAAATGAATAAAAGCCAAAAGCAATTAAATAAGTATGTACTACGGAAGAAAAGGGGAGAGTAAATTAACTTATCTCGTATGATCTGAGTACGCAAGCAGAAATCTATGAAAATAAGGAAAAGAGAGAGCAAGAATCTTTTGAAATTCAATTTCATCTGAACGTCTAAAATAAAGAAAAAATAAACACATATTTGAGTACAGATGTATGTTTTACTCAAAAGGGAAACAGGAAACCCAGATAACAGGGAAAAGGAGGAAATAAGAAGGAAGGTAAATTCAAAGATGCATTTTTTTTGCTCTTTTGGAGGGGGGAAGGAAGGGTAATTGGGGTTAAGTGACTTGCCCAAGGTCACATAGCTAGTAAATGTTAAGTGTCTGCAACCAAATTTGAACTCATGTCCTCCTGACTGCAGGGCCCATGCTCTATCACTATGCCACCTAGCTGCTTCTCAAGGATGCATTTTTATGAGCTAAATAAATATGAACCACAGACAAAGCAACAGTAAAAATATATTTTTTTTAAAGAGATAAACAGGAACACAATGTTATTTTGAAAGACATCACAGACAATGCATTAATAGAAATGCATTAAATGAGCTTTAAGGAGAAATGGTAAAATTAAATAAATTTATTTATTTATTTTCTTGTTTATATCATTCATTTCCACAAGATTTTGAGTTACAAATTTTCTCCCCATCTTTCCCCTACCCAACACCTCAAAACACCCATGCCACTGTATAACCCCGCCCCCAATGTCCTCTCTCCTATGTCCTCCCCCATCCCCTCTCTGACTTTCCCTACCACAGTGCCTGGATATCTTAATTCCCAGTTGGATGCAGTTAATAATAATAGTAATAGTAATAATAATAATAATAATAATAATATATACACATATATTTTTAACATTCAATTATAGAACTTTAAATTCTAGATTCTTTCCCTTCCTTCCTTGTCACCCACCCCCACTGGAAGGACAAGCAATAAAATACAGGCTGAACGTGTGTAATTATGCAGAGCATCTCCACAATGGCCATATTGTGAGAGACTGATTATATGTCCCTCCTTCCTATCCTGC
>JAQQSU010007259.1:0-13273 GCA_028627135.1 Pseudochirops cupreus | reverse complement strand
ACTCTCTTTCATGATTTTCTTGCAACATTCTTATTTCTCTTCCCAATTTTTCTTCCACTTCTCTTATTTGGTTTTCAAAATCCTTCTTCAGCTCATCTCTAGCTTTAAGGCAGTCTTCATGTTTATTGGAAGCCCCTTGTGGGGGAGCTTTGGCTACACTCTCCTCCTCCCTCTCTCTGCCATGATCTTTCTTTTCCCCAAAGAAGGAATCTAGGGTTTGGTTGCTGTTTTTACCCTGCTTCTTATGCTTATTCTTACTCATGGTTGGTCAGTCTGTCATTTTTTTTTTAAATCTCTGTGGGGCTCTGCTTCCAGAAGAGAAAGCTCTGTCCCAAATCATTGGAGTCCTCCCAGCTGCTGTAGCTCTCAGGTAGGTGCTGCTTCCCTTTCCTACTTCCAGCTCACTGGATGAAGAAGACTCACAGGACCAACACCCAAGATCGCAATCCAGATCCAGGCCACTGAACGGGAGAGCACTCGGCCTCTGAACAATCGATTTGCTTAGTCCCCCTGCAGTCTGCAGGCCGAGGGTGGGGAAGCTGCAATGAGGAGGTGGGTGCAAAACCTCTGTCATCCACTTTCCTGCCCTGGAGGAGTCTCGGCCAGACCGCTTTTCTCCTACGACCTAGCAATCCCCACTGACCTAGTTCTGAACCCTGTCACAGCTGCCGCCAATCCGCTCCTTTAATCCTCTCGTCCAGCCGCCCCCGGGGCTCTGCCAGGGCTTCAGGCCAGGTTGGTTTCAGTTCGCAGTGCTGATATGGTTCCTCCCAGCTGAGCTGACTCTAGTGGAAAGGATTTTTGTGTGCATTTTGGAGTTCTAGGATTAGTTTAGAGTCATATTTTATGGGTATTTGGGGGTGGCTATGTGAGAGCTGCGATATGTTGCTCCTCCTACACCACCATCTTGGCTCTGCCCCCACACTGTCCAATGCAAAATCTTTCAAAAATGAATGTTGAAAACTATCTTTACATATAATTGGGGAAAAAAAATAAAATACTATTAAGCATGAAAAAATAAAAATTTCCTTCAAGGTGAAAAAAAAATGAATCCAGAGAAGCTGATGAGATCACTGGGTGAAACAGTATTGAGGGAGAAGAGAAGGCAGTCCAGGAAAGTACCTGTAGTATTTCTATGATTATCTGGGATGACATGGATGAAGATCCAGTAAAAGAGACTTAGAAGTCATCAGATAGGTAGGAAGAATCACAAGAGAAATTTTTGTCATAGAAAAGCAAAAGAGAAGAGAGGATAGAAAAGTGAATAACCAGCACTGTCAAACACTGCAGAAAAATTAAGACAAGAAAATGCTATCCTATTTGGTGATTTAAAATACTTTGTATATATGCACATGAATACATATGCGAGTGTGTGTATATATGTGTACATAGACAGAGGGCTCAGGATGAATTGAATAGAATGGGATAATATTTCAAAAGGTAAAATTGAGAGGTGGGAGAGGAATAATATGAAAAGAGACAGGGAGAGATAGAATAGAGTTAATCCTCTCATATAGAAGAGGCCTGGGATAACTGTTACAATGGAGGGGAAGAACAGGAAGGCAAAAGGGAAAGGGTTAACCTTATTCTTATTGAATTTGGTTTAGGGAAGGAATGACATACACTCTAAATTGGTATGTTGGCCTACAGGAGAGTAGGGGGAAAAGGGATGAGAGGGGGGAGGATGGAGGGGAGGGAAGGTTGATGGGGAGGGTTGTTAGAAGCATACACTTTTGTAAAGGGACAGGGACAAAGTAGAAAAGAGAACAAGAGCAGGGCGGAATAGGAAGGAGGGAAATATACAGGTACTGGGATAGGGAGATCCATCTTGCCCTATCAGAAAGTCAGAGGGGTCATGGGGGAGGATATAGGAGAGAGTAGATTTGAGGATATACAGTGGGATCACTGTTTTGGGAGGTGGGTAGGGGAAAGATGGTGAGAAAATTTGTAAATCAAAATCTCATGGAAATGAATGATGTAAAATAAAAAATAAACAAAAGAGTTTAAAAAATTAAAAATAAAAGCAATCCCAAAGTTCTTGATGATGCAAAAAAAAAAACACCTTTAATAACTTTGGAGAAAGCAGTTTTGGTTGAATGATGATACCAGGAGACAGAACATAAATATTTATCAAGAGCTCAGATGAAAAGACTATAGATACTACTATTTGTAGATGACATTTTCAAGAAGTTTAGCTGAAAAGGGCAGAAAAGTATGGGGTAATAACTGGCAGGGATGGATGAAGCAAGTACGAAATTTTTATTTTCATTTTTTTAATGCATGGGGAAGTCATAAATATGACTTTAGGTGGTAGGGAAGCAGCCAATAGATGGGATGGGATTGTGGTAAGTTAGAGAAGAGTTATGATAGAGTGGGCAATTTGTTAGAGAAGATGGGATATAATAGGACAATTTGAGCAGGTAGAGGGGTTTTCCCCGGCAAGAAGGAGGGCCACCTCACTATATGAGACAATCATGAAGGATGAGACTGGCAGAAGGCATCTGAGTGATATGAAATGAGAAGGAGAGAAGAAGGAGCTCTTGGCAAAAAAAGCACCATTTCTTTTAGTGAAATATGATACAAGGCTTACAGCTGACCAGGTAGAGGAAGGAGGATTAATAGGAGATTGGTGGATGACAAAAGGTTTGAAAGAATTACTCTGGTGAATGGGATAATGAGTTAAATAGAAAAGTATTTGTAATGGTAATAGGAATTTGAAGATCTTCACTGTCCCTTAATAAGCCTAAAGGAATTTGAAGACTGCTTTGAAAATATACCCTGCTCCATAATAGGCTGAATGTAATCACATGGAGCCTGTGGTGGGAGGAGTTTGCTGAAGGGTAGAACAGAGCCAACAGGAAACTGAGAGTCAGAGCAGTTAGACAGGGTTGGGAGAAGAGGCCTCATCTGAGGGAGACAGGCTTGTGAGTAAAAGTTGGTGTTTGCTACCTGCTATGACAGCTAGGCTTGTACTGGTTTGTGCAAAGGCTAAAGGATGCTATGGTTCTCTGTGCTGTTGTAGCTTATTAACTTTTTTGCTACTATCATGGAATCAGCTTACTGGCCATTTGGGATTTGGTTTTCTGGTATCTGAATAAATGTTTTGCTTCTCTCTTCTGTGGAGAGTCTGTTATATTTAGTGATTGAGCACTATGCAGGTATATTTACAGTGACCATTGGCACTGTGAATATTGCATTGGTGCTACAGTATTAAAGGATTGCCTTGCAGCAATGAAGACCCACTTGAGATTATGTAACATGAATTTGTAGAAAATCAAAGAGACAGTTCAATTATTTTTTTTTACATTTGTTTAGGAACACATGAGTAATAGTGAGGAAAGATGACGGGAGTTGTCCAAGGTTGAAGCATGGCAAGAATAGATAATCAATATGATAGTGGGGCAAAGAAGTCAAGAGATGACAACGTAGGGTTAAACTTGTTGACAAATGGATCAAGATGGTGAAGGGACGAGAGTATAGTTAGTACCAAGTTGACTTTCTGGGAAAACACAGAGGGTTGAAGGGATTAGAAGTCATTTATGGAGAAATAATAGGGTGTGAGGTTGCAAGGCAGAGGGAGAAGTGGAATGACAATAGATTGCACAAATGAAGGAGATTCAGAGTTCATGGATATGGATGTGGAGCAATTGAAGGTTGCAAGATCAATACATGATCATCTTTGTATACAGTTTAGGTGGATTGGAGAAGTAGGTCATGAGATATTAGAAAGTTAAGGAACTATGAGTTTAGGGAATTTGAGGGAGTATTGATATGTATGTTGAAATTCTGTAATATAATAATAAGTTGAAAAGGAGAAAGATTGTTGTGAGCCAGATGTTGAACTTCCTGAGGAAAAAAGAGGGATGTCCTTAGGGCCAATTAAACTGGTGATGTTAAAACTAGAAAAGAAATTTATCCCTGTCACTTGTTAAGTTATGAAAGCACAAATAAAAAAAAAACGATGTTGTATTGTAGTCATTTTTTTTTGTTAAACATTTTCCAATTAAATTTTAATGTGGCTTCATTGGAGCCCTAGGGCAATGAGGTTTACATTTCTACATGGATACATATTAAGTCAAGACTGTACAACTTGGCAGTCCATAGGGGCCAAAATTAGAAAAGCCTAAACTTTTTTGGGCCGCAGATAGGTTTTTAGTGACTCACTTTCTAAATAAAGGCTTAATTAATGATTAAACTATTTTGCAAATAAACCATATTTTAAAGGGAAATTTAATTAATATCAATTAAATACACTTATTAGTTAAAACTTTTATTTATCATGAATTCACATTTATGTTAAAAAAAATTACTTCACTAAATAGTACAAATTTAAATACATTTTTTTCAGATTTTCTTACTGTTTACATATAGTGAATGGGATATATTACACTTCTTTGTCCACAATCAGCTTACCATACTCAGGAATCATGTTTAAAATAGATTTGTTTAGAAATCTTAAAATTAACTTCAACAGCTGCCTATTTTTCTGAGTTTACCTTCTTGAAATGCTGTTGTTCCTCACTGAGATTTTTCAACAATTTGGATGCTTTAATTTTTTTCTCATTGTTGTCTAATTTGCTTAAATCAGAATGTGTTCATTTGAAATGGCAATGAAGGAATACAATCCTTCAGGAATGGCTATTACTTCTTGGCAAACAAGGCACAATATTTTGTCTTTCATTTAAGCAAACAAGTATCTGTTTGTCCACTCCAGATTAAATACTCTATATTCTGATTCAATCTTCCATTTCTTTTTATCACTCATTTTACAAAGCCACCCTCAAAACTTTAATGTTAGAACCAAAAACTCTCCACAGCAAGAGCTCACAAAAAAAGAAATACTGGATTGAGTGCCTCACCTTGGAGAGAGCACCAGACTCTCATGCAATTTGGAGGGCGGCCATGGAGCAAGGAAGAGGAAGAAGCCCTTGTGTTGTTCCCACTCATCACATAATGGGTGTCAGCTGCATTGGCATGTGGCTGTACTTGCTTTGTCCTTGTTCAATGCCAGTAATAATGAAAAACACAGTGGTAAGATAAGATTCTAGCTCCTCTCAGCCTGGAGACAGATTGGCAATGGTTGGTTGCCTCAGGTCACATGACAAACTGGAAAGTGAGCATAGTGGCAACTGACTCACCAAGTTATATGATGGGCATAATGGTGACTAGCAGAAGGTGGGTTAAATAGGGCGTGGACAAAGCACTTGCTACATCTTTACTTCCTTTTACTTCCTCTACTTTTTTCATGGGCCATCTGAAATTCTTTTGCATTCTGCAAGGGGCCTGAAGACCATATGTTTTACAGGCCAGTATTAAGTGAACCTCAAAGGAGGGGAGTTTACTCAGTGAGAGTGGTTTAGGAAGAACTTGGAAGTGGCAGTTGGGAACATGGAATAATCCAGCTCCCACACCCACTACAGCAAATCAAAGGGAATGAATGAAAGTATAGACAGTCCCAGAAAGAAAACCCAAGGAGGCTATGACATCAAGAGAGAGCCAGGTCTCAATTCGAGGCAGAAGGTGGTAGAAGAATGAGAGGGGGGGAAAAAAAGATGACATTTGCTTTACAAAAAATTGATGTACAAATAATCTTGAGTAAATTTGTAGGTAGGACTCCAACTGTCCAATTCATTCTGATTGATGAAACTTTAAAAGACAAAAAAATCAACAATCAAAGAATTATATAGTTTCAGAATTTGTTTACTTTTGGAAGAAGTAGATTTAAAATTGAATTGTTAGAGGAATATGGTTAGGTTGAGGGATAGGGAATAAGGAATTTGGTAGTGGGTGGTGGTGGTAAAAGGGTTTTGAATGATGACAGGTACAATTTCAGAATCTCTGAGATGGGAAGGGTATGACCTAGGGAGTTTGTTTATAGTTGAAAGAGTTCAGTTGGAAACTGAGTGAGAGGTTTAGAGAACTGACTGAAATGGCTTAACTAGTTATTGGCAGAGCTGAGATTAGAATTCAGCATTCTTGACTCCTGTTATTGTATTCTCTCACTCTGTTAGAAGGACTTGATTTAGTACCTGCTCTTTCACACTAGGATATTAAATATAACAAACATTGATTCTTTGGTTCTCCTCATGGGTTCTCTTCTCTTTTTTCTCTATACTTACCAAGTGATATCATGGGGTTATGGTTAAAAAAAAATAATATATTTTTTTTTACCAGAATGTGGGACACTTGTGAGTAATGGTGAAGTTCATGTACCTTTCTTATGTGTAGCTGAGGTAGAATGGAAGTATAGGTTGCAAGATTTGAAAATAAATTGAAGCCATGTAAAGTTAGTGTTTATGAGAGTATCAAAAAAGGATGCTGATGTTCCCTAGTTTCCTAGTACATGTTCAGGAGTTGAGGAGACATGAAGATACTGAGCCATGTCAAAATATCTGGAGCTTTGTAGAAAACAACCATAGTGACCTGTGGAATGTAGAAGGTGAAAATGAATATCCTGAACTTTAAGGAAGGAGAGACTGCTAAGTCATGCCAGCAACAGGAGATTCTAGAAGGGGCAGTAAGAGGCAAAGTGTAGTCCAATGACCTCCATATCTACTGTATGCGTGAGAGTAGTAGGGGTGGTGAGAAAAGATATAACTATAACTGAGGAGGATAAACAGAGATATGATATGTTCTGGAGAAATCCAGTTCTCAATGAAATAAATTAGATCTATTGAGGAAGAAGTTCAGGAAAAATAAGCATGTTCATCACATGCTTAACAAACATTACATACAAACAGGAATTCAAGAGATCACTAAACTAGAGTTGTAGTGAAAGAGGGTAAGGGTAGGTTTGGGGGAATGAAACATGGGGTTCAAAGAAAATTTATTTCTAGGGAGATAATAATAATACATAATATAATAAGATACAATATGATATATGATATAATATAATATAACATAATATAACATAACATAATATAACATGACATGACATGACATGACATGATATGATAATATTTGTATAGGATCTACTATGTACCAAGGACTATTTTAAAATACTTTATACATACTATTTCATTTGATCCTTAAACTTAACCCTGGGAAGTAAATTCTATTATTGTTTGTACTGTACATAATTTCCTTACCTCAGGTAAGGAAACAAAGGTAAACAGATATTATGTGTTTTGCCCAGGACCCCACAGTTGGTAAGCAGTTAAGGCTGAATTTCAACTCAATGCTTCCTGACTTCAAGTCCTGCACACTATCCATTGTGCCACCTATTTACTCCTGATTCAGTAATACAAGGCAGCAGTAGTAGTTTGCTAGACAAAGGGAGTAGAGAGGATAGACCAATTGTAATACCCAGTCTCTGGGTATTACAAGAAAAAAAAAAGAACAAAGATGCTAGACCATGGCCACCCTACATATCCTTTTGGAATGGAGAGCTGGGTATGTACCAAAGAGTGCATGGTGTTTCAAGGGCAGAAAAAGAAATGAGTTATAAATCATTTTCCTTCCTTTCACACTCTCTGCAGTCAAGATTGACCCACACCTGCTGATCTTTGTACAAGTACTTTATACAAATACTATCCAGCTCTCATCTGCATGTATTTTCATTGTCTTTCTCCTATTACTGGTTTTCAGTCCCTTCTGAATGTCTCTTCCTGCATTTCCTATCTTCTTTCAGAGGGCAGGTCAAGAATCATTTCCTTAACTAGAGTAGCTGTAACATTTTAAAGCTTCACCTTAAGTGGATTTTATAGTCTAAAGCTATCAAAATTCTTACATTATCAATTTTTTCAAAGGCATTTAAAGTTTAGTATATCAAATAGAATAGAAAAAAAGATGAGATCTTTTCAAGAAAATTAAGAGATATCAAGGAAATGTTTCATGCAAAAATGGGTATGATAAGCAGAAGAGGTTAAGAAAAGGTAACAAGAATACACAAAATAAGTAGACAAGAAGGAACTTAATGTCAATGATAACCATCACAGTACAGCTACTGACATAAGCAAGACATCCTAGAGAATAAAGACGTGTTGGTCTTAGGAAGAGTTGCTAACAATAATGCTCAGGCAAGTGATGAAACTCTAGCTTAGCTGTTTAAAATCTTAAAAGAAGATGCTGTTAAAATGCTGAACAGTGTATGTCAGCAAATTTGGAAAAGTCAACAGTGTCCACTGAATTGGAAAAGATCAGTTTATGCCCCAATCCCAGGGAAGGGCAATGCCAAGGAATGTTCAGATCACTGAACAATTGTGCTTGTTTCACACCAGCAAGGTTATGCTTAAGCTTCTGGAAGGTAGGCTTTAGCAATATGTGAATCAAGAATTACCAGAAAAGCAGGCTGGTTTTCAAAGATGCAGAACTAAAGACCAAATTTCCAATATTCACTGGATTATGAGAAAATAAGGGAGTTCAAGGAAAAAAAATCTATTTCTTAATTAACTTTTCTAAAGTCTTTGTATGGATTGCAACAAAATGCTGTAAGTCCTCAAAGAGATGGAAGTACCAGATAATCTTATCTCCTTCCTGAGAAACCTGTATGTGGGTGAAGAAGCAACAGTTAGAATCAAACATGGAACTACTGCTTGGTTTAAGTTTAGAAAAAGGAGTGCAACTACTTATATGTAGGGCATATCGTGCAAAATGCCAGGCTGGAGAAATCAAAATGTGAAATTAAGTTTCCTGGGAAAAATTTCAACAACTTCATATATGCAGACAATATAACTCTGGCAGAAAGTAAAAAAAGAATTAAAAAGCCTCTTGAAGAGGATAAAAGAGGAGAATGTGAAGCTGGTTTTAATCTTAACATAAAAAAATAACATTTTGGCAACTAATCCTACCAGCTCCTGGCAAATAGAAGGAAAAGAAATGGAAACTGTCAGATTTGATATTCTTGCACTCAAAGATCACTACAGACAGCGACTGCAGCCATGAAATTAGGACACCCTTGCTCCTTGGAAGGAAAGCTATGGCAAATACGGACAGCATACTAAAAAGCAGAGGCATCACCTTGCCAACAAAAGACTGTGTAGTTAAAACTGTGGTTTTTCCAGTAGCAGTTTGTGTCTGTGAGAGAGGGAAAACTGAGAGCTATACAACTGCTACTTTCAAATTTTGGTAATGGAGAAGATTTTTGAAGGCCTCTTACACAGCAAAAAGATAAAATCAATCAATACTTAAAGAAATTATTTCAGCTTCTTCACTGAAAGTTCAAATGCTGAAACAGAAACTTAAATTCTTTGACCACATGATGAAAAGATGGGACTCATTGGGAAAAAAAAAAACCCTGATGGGAAAAATTGATGGCAAAAGGAAAATGGAATAGCAGAGGATGACATGGAGAGATAAATGGAAACAATGAATATGAAGATGGACAGACTTTGAGAGATAGTGGAGGTTAGAAGGACCTGGTGTGCTGTGGGCCATGGGGTCATGAAGAGATGGACATGACCAAACAACAAAACAACAATAAGAATTGGTAAGACAACTAGACTATAACTTGATTAAATATTCTTAGTACATTAATTTATTTTAACTAGAAAAGAAATCTACAGGATTGAGTGTTAAACGAAATTCACTATAGCTTTAACAGTTCTTAAGTTTGAGACAGCTAGGTAGAAAATCCCAAGGTATCTCCACTTCATGTTTCGATGTCAATATTGTGTGGTATTGAAGTAAGACATGCTTTTTTCTTGGCTTGAAACTTTTTTCTTCTTGATAATATCTCTCTTATATGAGGAAGGGCCCAATTTCATACTGAAATCTAATAATGTCATATATTGACATTTTTAAAAATTGAAAATCTGATTAGATGATATTTTCTTACATTTTTCCCCCAAATCAACAGAAGTCAATGAATCACCAGCTGCTTTAAAATAAAAAAATCAGACTTCATAGTCATTCTCCCCAATGGGAGACAAATGCTTCATAAAATTGAAATAGAAAAAAAAAAGATAGATCTCCTTCCACAGTGTTGAATAGGCCTTTCTTTCTATGTGATGGCCCCATGGAAATTGATGATTCAATCAGTCAGTTTAACAATTTAAAAGACCCTAGAGTTGCTACTTCACTGGAATTAACAGTATATCTTAGACAGATGTCAAATTTGTAAACAAATATACCACTTTGCCATAGGGAGATTTCATTTAGTAACAATATGATATCAAATGAAGGTTGCAAATCCTAAACCTTTTCAGATCCAGACTACTAATTTTTGAGTAGAATGATCAAGGAAACAAAATGTTAAGCAGTCAGTGAAGGTTTTATGTAATTCTTAATTATTCGTTTTACCAGAAAAGCAAGCCAAGCATTTAATATATTGAATAGAGAAAACATTTAATTCCAAACATTGCACATTTAATTCTTCTGTGTTAATCTTCAGTTGATTAATTAACATTCCAGTGATCAGTTGAAAGCATGGAAGCATAATTAAAGTGCTTAAAATTTAAAATATCAGGACAGTGATTTCAAAAAACATTTTGGAAAAAAACAGTGTTTATCAATGTGAAAAAATAATGATGCTAAGTACACTGAGGATTTGTTTGTGGAAGGGAAAAAAATTTGAGGAGTAAATAAACTATAATATGAACATTTCCTTTAAATTACATCAGACATTTAATGAATTGATCAGAAGCAGAACACTGTCAAAGGTCTAAAGGATTTCAGTGACCATCTAGGCTAAACTAAAACTGAGAGACAATCCCTTTTACAAAACACTTTACAAATAGGTTTGCCCATCAAGTATCTCTCCATTTCAATCCATACTTTTTTTCATCTGCTAATGTGATTTTCCTAAAGCCCATGTCTGATCATGTTATTTCCCTCCCATTCTATAAATTCCAGTGCTTCCCTGTTGTCACCAGGATCATATACAAAACACTCTGTTTGTCATTAAAAGCTTTTCATAACCTAGACCTATCTTACCTTTCCAGGCTTCTGACACATTCTTCCCAAGGATACACACTTTTCAATTCAGTGATAACTGGCCCCCTGGCTGCTCCCCAAACAGGATATTCCATCTCTCAGCTCTGGGCATTTTCTCTGGAAATCCCCCATGCCTAGAATGTTCTCCCTTCCTTAGTTGCAACTTTCCTGGCTTCTTTTAAATCCTAATTAAAATCCCACCTTTTATAAGAACCTTCTGCAACCCCTTTTAATTCCATTGTTTTTCTTCTTTTAATTATTTTCTATTTATCTTGTACATAACTTTGTATATATTTATCTAAATGTTGTATCCTCCATTGACCTGTATGCTCCTTGGGGCAGAGACTATCTTTTGCCTCTTTTTGTATCCCCAGTGAACTCAACTGGCCAGTTCCAGATGGGTAATGCAGTTCCTCCTTTCCTGTCTTTTCCTTGCCTTGCCTTTACTCTGCCCTGCCCTGTTTTGCCTTACCTTGCCTTGCCTTGCCTTCTGCCCACATAGGGTATTATACCCTTACCTTGGGTATTCTGCCGAAAGAAGTATAAATTTTATTCCTTAAAACCTCAGAAAATATCTTGAGTTTTACACGGCTATATTTCTTTCTTAAGGACCATGCCATAAACCCAATTCACTCTGTCTCTTATTGACTGGTCACCAAAAGGTCCCAACTCTAGCCCTACTTGGTCACTAGGCTTTGATGACTCTGAGTGAATGCAAATAGCCATTATTTCTGTTTTGGGCAGAAACCCTGAGAGTCTTCCCCTCCCAGACTGACTTTTGTTTGTTTTTAACTATCTACAAGAAGCCATTCTTTGCTTCTTTTCTTACCCAGCCTTAATCACTGATTGGGCCTTGCCTCAGTCAAACTGACCCTGGGAAAGACCTTAGATTGAAAAGGCCAAGGTCTCCCACTGCACTGGGGGCCATCTCCAGTCATCCTGTTCTTTATCTTACTACTACTTTGCACAGACCTGGATCACTTAAACCCAATTCCCTTGCAAATCAATGCATCATCTTCCTGATGTCAGGGTCCTCTTAAAGAATGAAAGACAAACAACATCCTCAGTATTCAGCACAGTGTCTAGCAGATAGCAGACACTTAATAAAAGTTGATTGATTGATCAACTGATCATCTGCCTTTTGATTGAAGGCCTCCACTGAGGAGGAACTTAACAAGTCTTGAGTTAGCCAGTTATATTTTGGAATAGCTTTAATTATAGGAAGCTCCTCCTGATATTTAAAAGAAAAAAATCTCCCTTTACCACTCTCACCCAGGTTCCCTATTATCCCCCCTCAGACCAAACAGAACAAGGCAAATCACATCAACAAGCTAAGCTCCTTAAATATTAAAGGCAACCATCATAATTCCTTCTATGTTTTCTCTTCTCCAGCCTAAAATTTTTAAATTGCTTCAACTGATCCTCATATGGCATGAGTTCCAGAGACTCTACAATTTTATTTGGCTTCTGGATGCTCTACACTTTATTAATATCCTTCTTAAAATGTGCCAGGATTGGGGCAGAGCCAAGATGGCGGTGTGGCAGCAGCAACATATCGCAGCTCTCACATAGCCACCCCAAAATACCCATGAAATAGGACTCTAAACCAATCCTAGAACTCCAAAATGCACACAAAGATACTTCCCATTAAAGTCAGCTCAGCTATGAGGAACCATATCAGCACTGTGAAACCAGCCTGGCCTGAAGCCGCTGCTGAGCCCTGGGGCTGCTGGACGAGAGGAGCGGTGAGCAGATTAGCGGCAGCTGCGAACAGCGTTGAGAACTAGGTCAGTGGAGCTGAAGTGGGGAGGGAGGAGCAGTGCGGCCAAAAGGCCTCCAGAGCAGAATAGCAAAAGGCAGAGGTTTTGCACCCGCCTCTGCATTGCAGCTTCCCACCCGCGGCCTGCAGACAGCAGGGGGACTTAATGATTGTTCTCAGGCCAGTGCTCTCGCGTTGAGAGGCCTGGATCTGGATTGCTGTCTTGGGCCTCCATCTTGGAGTCTTCACTATCCAGTCAGCCAGCAGTAAGTAGGAAGAGTCCCAGCATCTTCCTGAGAGCTACGGCAGCCGGGAGGACCCCAGCAATTTGGGACAGGGCTTTCCCTTCTGCGAGCAGAGCCCCATAGAGATTTAAAAAAAAATCACGGACTGACCAACCACAAGTAAGAATAAGCATAAGAAGCAAAGTAAGAACAGCACCTAAACCCTAGATTCCTTCTTTGGGGAAAAGAAAGATCATGGGAGAGAGAGGGAGGAGGAGAGCGCAGCCAGAGCACCCCCACCAGGGGCCTCCAATAAACATGAAGAATGCCTTAAAGCTAGAGATGAGCTGAAGAAGGATTTTCAAAACCAAATAAGGGAAGTGGAAGAAAAATTGGGAAGAGAAATAAGAATGTTGCA
>JAQQSU010007258.1:0-13274 GCA_028627135.1 Pseudochirops cupreus | reverse complement strand
CCCCCCAACTTGCCTTCCCCTCCTTCATTTTCCCTCTCATCCCCTTCTCCTCTACTCTCCTGCAGGGCAAGAAACACAATTCAGAGTGTATAGCGTTCTTTCCCTAAGCCAAGTTCAGTGAGAGTAAGGCTGACTCTCCCTTTTGCCTTCCTGTTCTTCCCCTCCATTGTAACAGTTATTACTTGCCTCTTCTATATGAGATGATTAACCCCATTCTGTTTCTCCCTGTATCCTCTCATTCTATTCCTCTCCCACCTCTCAATTTCACCTTTTAAAATATCACCCCTTTTTATTCAATTGATCCTGTTTCCTCTGTCTATGTACACATATATACACACACTCACATATGTATTCATATGCATATATACCCTCCTATATAGACTTTTGTGTATGTATGTATATATACACACACATTTATATTCCCTTCAACTATCCTCATACTGAGAAAAGTTTCATAAGTTACAATTATCATTTTTCCGTGCTGGCAGGTAGATAGTTCAACTTTGATAAGTTCCTTATGATTTCTTTTCCATGTTTACCTTCTCATGCTTCTTGTATTCGGATGTCAAATTTTATATTCAGTTCTGGATTTTTCCTCAAGAATGCTTGAAAGTCCTCCACCTCATTAAATGACCATATTTTCCCTTGAAACATTATACTCAGTTTTGCTGGGTAGGTGATTCTTGGTTTTAATCCAAGCTCCCTTGATCTCTGGATTATCATATTCTAGGCCCTTCGATCCCTTAATGTAGAAGCTGCTAGATCCTGGGTTATCCTGATTGTGTTTCCATAGTACTCAAATTGTTTCTTCTTGGCAGCTTGTAATATTTTCTCCTTGATCTGGGGACTCTGGAACCTGGCTGTAACATTCCTAGGAGTTTTCTTTCGGGGATCTTTTTCAGGAGGTGATTGGTGAATTCTTTCAAGTTCTATTTTTCCCTCCGGTTCTAAAATATCAGGGCAATGTTTCTTGAGAATTTCTTGAAAGATGCTTTCTAAGTTCTGTTTTTGATCATGACTTTCGGGTAGTTCGATAATTTTTAAATTATCTCTCCTTGATCTTTTTTCCAGGTCAGTGGTTTTTTCAAGGAGATATTTCACATTGCCTTCTATTTTTTCATTTGTTTGGATCTGTTTGATAGTATCTCGAATTTCTCATAAAGTCATTTGCTTCCATTTGCTCCACTCTAATTCTGAAGGAATGATCCTCTTCAGTGAGCTTTTGAGTTTCTTTTTCCATCTGAGAAATTTGACTTTTTAAGGCATTTTTCTCCTCATTGGCTTTTTCAGCCTCTTTTGCCGTTTGAGTTAATCTATTTTTTAAGGTGTTATTTTCTTCAGTCAGGTTGTTGACTTTCTTTTCATGATTTTCTTGCATCATTCTCATTTCTCTTCCTAATTTTTCCTCCACTTCTCTTATTTGGTTTTCAAAATCCTTCTTGAACTCCTCTATGACCTGTAATCTGTTTACAATTTTCTTGGAAGCTTTTGGTGTGAGAGTTCTGACTGTGTGGTCTTCCTCCCTTTGGAGGAAGTTGGGTGCTGTTCTTGCTTTGCTTCCTTTGCCTACTCATGTTGCCAGTCAATTACTTGACTTTTGGGCTCTGTAGAACTCTGCTTTCAGAGGGGAGAGCTTTGTCCCAAATCACTAGAGTTTTCACAGCTGCCAGAGCTATTAGGAGGCTGCTGTCTCTGCAGCCCCTACCAGCTTTGGCTCACTGGTCAGGACCACCACCGAAGACCATGATTCTGATCCAGGCAGGTCAAGGCAAGAATACTTAGCCTCTGAATGCTTGCTTGGCCCCCCTGCAATCTGCAGGCCAGAAGCTCTGAAGCAGCCATATGTAGGCAGCTGCAGGGCTGCTGCTTCAGACCACTTCTAGCTCTGGAGGCAGATGGCCAGACCCTCTCCCCCAAATTTAGCCAAGTTCCACTGACCTTTCCCTTTGATCTTGGCTGTTTTGGGTTGATAATTCTGGAAACTGCTGTATCAGCAATGCAGCATTCACATTACCTACAGTAACTATAAGTATGCTGATATGGTTATTAATCACAAAATGTAACAGGCTCTCTACATGAGAAATATAGCTAGAGCATTTATTTATATACCAGAAAACTGAGTCCCCACACCAGAAAGTCAAAGCCAACACGGTAGTTATGAAGTTGGCACATGTAGTTAAAGTAGTAAACACCCACATTCTCCAGCCTTCAAAATAGGACAGGCTATGTCAGGCAAAGAGCCTCCTCTCCTCACTCATGACAACTGTTCAGCGTCCAGGCAGTTTGCTCCCTGCAGCTCTGGCTCCCCCACAGTTCCTGTCCCTGGCAGTCCTCAGCCAGAGTCCTTAGCAGAGGTTCTGGCTGGCTCAAAGAAAAAGGAGTGCCCGCTGCAACCACAGCTGCTGCCTCTGCCACTGCTTCCAGTCACCACAGCATAGACGCTAACTTGATTTCTGCTTTCTCTTGCTCCACTTCTTCCTGCCACGTCCGCAAGTTCAAGGGGCATGGAAGATCTTCAAATCCCAGTATCAGTACAACTGCCACAACTACTGGTGATCCGCTCTCCTGAAAGCTCCAGCCATGGCTTGTCCTGGCCACTCTGGGGCTAAAGCCATGGGTTCATGTGCGCCTGGGAGCTGAGATCCAGTGTGCTGTGATGAACCTTTCCTGTCCACCTGCCAGGCTGCCTTTAGCAGGAGCTTTGTTTCTCTGTGATGTTGTGGATTCTGGAGCTCTAAAATTTGTTTAGAGTCATATTTTATAGGTATTTAAAGTCATTATGTTGGGAGCTCACAGAGTTCTCCTGCTTCTATGGCACCGTCTTTGGGATAATTCTTTTTCTCATTCAATCTCCAGTTAATTACCTGGTACCAGTTGTTAATCCTTTGTTTTCAAAGGGGACCAATAATATCATGAGGGGACATTTTGACTCTCCCTTCCAGAGTGTAGTGGCAAGACAAAAGTCAGGACAACTGGTGATGGCCTGGGATATAGTAAATGTCCAAAGTGCTCCAAGGCCCCTGGTTCAGACTCCTTCATAGCTGTTGGAATGAATTCTTCTCATCTGCCTGTTCCGCCAGGTGAAGTCTTCACATACTTGGGGTAGACACTTTCCTAATTCACCTATGGATCAACTGTTGATCACCCTCAACCTGCTTTAGCCCATCTGCTAAGACATTTTACTGGAGTGTGGCCATTGTGCATGCTAGAGCTTCTTGGAGCCACAGGTCCTGACCTATTGAAACCCAAAGTACAAATATAATCTTTTGCCACCACTGTCTCTCCTTGAATTTTGTTGTAATTTTTGGATTGGAGTCAACTTCTTCAGACTCCCCCCTCTCCACACATACCTCTCCTTTAACTCCATTTTATCTAACTCTTGGACTTACCTTGTTCACACTGAAGATCTGACCCCCAACTGAGCAATTATTTCTCAGCCAAATCCCCATTCCCCACTCCCCAAAGTGGAAAGGTTAAATCAGATCATTGCACACCTCCACCATGAAAGACCTTGATGGTCCGGAACCTGGTCCCACTATGAAGTCCTAGGTAAATTCTGTCAAAAGGAAAGTATTCCTGGATGTTTTAAAAAAATTAAATTAGTGGTGAAATTGCATGACACTCAAATTCACAAAGACAGGATCATGTATTTTGTCATTTGGGGAGGCTAGTAATGGTGAAGAAACAATTGTTATCCAATACATTTAATTATGACATAGACATTGAGGCTTTGTAGTGGAGTAGAAAGAGCACTAGATATAGAACCAGCTGTCTTGAATTCAAATCCTGACCCTTCCATTTACTGCATTGTGTAAATTATTTTGCTTCTCCAGACTTCAGTTACCTGAACTTTTGCTGTTTAAGGTAAAAATTCCCAGGAATATAATTCATTATTGTCTTGAGCTTTGATTACAAGGAGAGTTTTCTGAATTGTTGTGAAGCTAATAATACAAAACTGCATGTGCTTCAGGCTGAGAACTTCTAAAAGTGGATGTCTGTTCTTGGGAAATGTTCTGTGGACAACTACAAACAAAGCTGAGGGAGGATCCTTCTGACAATATTTCCACATTCTGCTGTTTTCTTGATGAAAAGGAAAATTCTCCACCTGTTGTTCAATCCTAAACCTGGCCTTTAACATCATCTGACAATATAACAGGCTAGCAGATATGACACATGCTTGCAATCAAATCTCAGAGATAAGGGAGTGTTCCCCTCTGTTCTTTCTGATAAATACAAAACAAAGCTAAGCAAACGATGTGTTGTAGGAGTTGAAGAGAAGTAGTCAACATAAAGCTGTATGTGAAAGATCTTCAATGTGGTTACTATTTCTGCTGAGTTACACTGAAGTATACTTTATATAGACTTCAATGGCCCTATAGAAAAAGATGAAAATGCAGATTTATCAGGAGTTGTTTGAATTACTTGAATTACATGCATTGTTGTGCATACAATTCATGCACCACTACATGTTTCTAATTAGAGTCTCGACCTTTTGCTTTGTCACTTTGGAAAATGCATTTTCATCTTCTCCCTTTGACTTCAAAGGGATAAAACATAAATCTTCATATGAATCCAAAACAAAGCTAAGCAAACAAGATGTAATGTATGAGTTGAAGAAAAAAGTTAACATAAAGCTGTATGTGAATGTTCTCCTCTGTGCTCACTGTTTTGGTTTAGTTACAATGAAGTATACTTTATATAAACTTTAATGGCCCTGTAGAAAAAGAGAAAAACGGGAATTTCTCAGGAGTTGTTTGGATTACTTGAATTCTATGCATTGTTGTGCAGTCAATTCCTGCAGCACTCCACATTTCTCGTTAGAGTCTAGAGCTTTGCCTTCTAGTCAGTTTGGAAAATGCATTTTCATCTGGTCCCATTGACTTCAATGGGAGAAAACCTAAGTCTTCATTTAAATCCAAAACACAGCTAAGCAAACAAGATGTGCTTACAAAGTTAATCAACTCTGCCTTCCCACTGAAACTGGCAACATGACTCCTTGGCTAATCCCCAAGATATCAAATAAAGAGAAAAAACTGTGAAATGGCCAGGAATATTTATGGCTGGTTTTTATTTCTTGTTTTTTTTTTGGTTTTTGGTGTTTTTTTTTTTGTGCAGTGACAAAGAATTGAAAACTAAGGGATTGTGTCTCCTCCCACCCCCACCCCCAAGTGGGAAAGAGCAGAACAAATGGTGGTGTGGGGACAGAATAGAATCCTACTGTGCTCTGAGAAACAATGAAAGAGGTGGTGTTCAGAGAAACCTAGGAAGACTTGTATATGAAGTGCTGGAGAGAAGAGTGAGCAGAACCACAAAAGGAAACAACTTTGAAAGACTTTGCAACTCCGATGAAGGTACAGGCCAACTACACTTCTGACAAATGATCCAACTTCTGAGAGAGAAGGGATAGACTCAAGATGCAGAAGGAGATAGGCATCTTTTTGACATGGGCAAGGAGGGACTGGTTTGCTTGACTCTGCATGTTTGTTGCAAGTGTTTTTTGTTTATTTTTTAAAAAAGAAATGTTAAATTTATTTTATTTCTCAAAATGGGTGGGAGGTAGGAGGAAAAGAAAACAGAGTGTTTTAATTAAAAAATGAAAACCAAAGCGGCTCTCTATGGCTAATCTTGCTTCTCCATCCTCCCATGCTTCATGGTGTTGCCAAGCCGAACCTGGGGACTCAAAGAGGGTGCCCAAAGAGATTTGCCGTGTGGCAGATCCTGTGAGGCCAGGTCAACCTTCATGGATGATATGTCAATAGTCTGTATGGCTGCCCTCCAAGCAACAGTGTAGCCAGTACCCTCTACTGCTTTGCTCTCATTTGTCCTGTCAGATCTTGTTTGTAAGTAGTTCTCTCCTCATCAGACTGGGAAGTCCTAGAGGGCAGGGACTATGGGGTCATAGGTTTGATTTTGCCTTTCTGGCAATCTCCAGGGCCTTAGTACAGTGCCCGCAAGACAGTAAGCCACCCTAAATCAGTGCTGGTGGACTGAGTCACAGTGGGTTAAGAGGAATGGACTTGATTGTAAGCATGTTGTCTGCTGTGGTGTGCAAAGTGTTCCTGGCACTAATGTCAGGCACTCACCTGGAAAGTTGGGGGGAGGATTGTCCAGCTTCCCACAACTCCTGTCTCCTGCTGCTTCCCTTTGATGCCCAGAAGGGGAGAAGAGCACAGTAGAACCTCTGGAGTAGGCCTATGTGGGAGAAAAACCAAATACCTAGCATGTGGAAGGAGAGGCTAATGAAGGCAGAGGCTGAGGAGCAGGAAGGGTAAGAAGTTCAAGGTGAGGAGCTCTCTCTAGACTGAGTCTGACTGTGTGACTTCTATTCTAGTTTGGAGCCCAACCCAAGAAAGGGCAATGCAGTATGGGCCCCATGATCTGGAAGACAATGGATAGAGCCTCTTCCACCCCAAGAACTTTACAGAAAAGATTCCCTCTTTCATGGTCCTCTCAGGAGTCAGGATACACTGTGGATGATGGCAAAACTGAAGAATAAGAATCAGCTGGTGAGAGGACATGGAGACTGAACCCAGAAGTCCTGCTTCCTGGCCCCAAGCCTGGTCCACACAGAGCCCTGTCCCTTCTGAAGGACAGGATGCTCTCCAGAGATGCTTCTTGAAAGGAAGTCCCTGGGACCATGGGCTTGTGGTATCCTCCTTCCCCAACAGGGCTTGATCTCACAGGACAGGCTGAGGGATGTCCTGGCTCCGATCAAGAGTCCAGCCCTCCCAGCATCATCCAGGGAGGACCATCCTGTCTGTTCTCCCCAGGGAGAAGGGGCTAAGGTCTCCAGTGCTGGCATTGGCTATATCCTGGCCAGATGACTGATTGATTTCTGGCTCAGCTCCTCTAGCAAGCCCCCAGCCTTAAGCGCCTGCTCAGTGGCCAGCCAGGGGATGGATAGAACACACCCATGAAGCTGGACAGCCACTGCAACTGTGCAGTATGAGTCTGGGAGGTCTGCATGCAGGCAATGCACTAAAAAGTTTGATGGGATTGGATGGAGAGAAGGAAAATCAGGAAAGAACTCCCATTTGAGGCACAAGAACTTGCCAATAGGAAGCCTGGGTCCCGTTTTCCCCAGGCTTTTTTCCTATCTGCTTAGAGGCTCCCCTTCAAAGCTCTGTCTTCCAGTCTTGCCTTCCAAGGAGCTGCCCCCAACCCTTGGCCATCCTCCTTGCTAGGCTGCCCTGAGACCTTGTAAAGCTTCACTACAAGGCAAGACAAGACAATCAGAAGGAACAGTTGAAGGAGCAACTTTTTCTCAGTGGACAAGTTCCTGGATTTCATGGGGATGAAGGAGGAGATGTTAGCACCTGCCCTTCTCCCCCATAGTCTCCTGTGAGACCCTGCCTGAGTGGCCAATGAAACAATCAAAAGGGTATGCCCCTGCCTGGGGGCAGCAGCCAAGATGGGAGAACTGAGGTTGGATGGGCAGCCCTGAAGAAGGAGAAAAGGGGCTTTGGTGAAATGCATTCATGTCATCCTGAAAGATGACAGGATGTTTGGTGGCAGGTGTCTGGTGGAAGGTGTCTCCCTGTCAGAACTCCATGAGAAATGTGTGAGTAGCCTAGTGAGTTAGGGTCTCTTCTTTTGGCTAAGTCTTTCCAGGGCTTGTCAGTTTGGCCTTGGAAGAGCTTCAGGAGAAAGTCTTGCCTAGGCTGGCTGGTCACCCTTGACCTAGCCTGTGACTCCCAGAATCCAGAGCAGGGCTGGGGAACCTGCTAGCCTCAAGGCCACATGGGGCCCTCTAGGTCCTCAAGTGCAACCCTTTGACTAAATCAAACTTCAGAGAAATCCCTGACTGCAAGGATTTCTTCTGTCCAAGGAGAACTGGGTCCAAAGGCCATACCCCAGGACCCAGAAGGCCAAATGCTGCCAGTAGGCAGCAGGTTCCCCAGCCTGACTCTCCAGGCTCCTGGACTCAGCCCTGGAGGCACCCTGGAAACCTGGGCATGCTCCTTCACAGAGAAACTAGAGAATGGCCTGATGCCCTGGGGGACTGGGAAGACAATTCTGCAATCTGACCCCAAAGTAGGCATTGTCCCTGGAAACTCAGCACCTTCAGACTAGCAAAGGTGAACCCAGGAGACTCAGTTGAGATCACAGGCAGCAACTCTTGAGGGAAGAGCTCCTCAAAGGTGCTCAAGAAGAGGGTAGTCTCTGTGTTCACAGCCAACCCACTTCCTTGAAGGGTCAAGGTTTTGGCTTGTACTGCTCAATGGGAACAAGCAGCTGGATGGGGTGCACTGGGTGAAGACTCTCCAAGAATAGGAAGGGAAGGGTCAGAACAGAGTCTGGGGGTGCCTAGAGACATCAAAAAATATACCTCTATGACATCAGAGTTTAAAAGTTCACTCCATCTCGAGCTGGGTGCCTCCTTCTACTGACTTGCTTTGGAGAAGGGCATCCCATTCCTGAGAAAGGAAGTAAATATATCCCTGTTCACTGCAAGTATGCCTCTGGTTATTCTTTTTGGGTAAGTGGTTCGATTTTTGATCCAGACAGACTTGGTGGCTCGTCTGAGATGTCCCTCCTCTGGGAGCAGCTGTTCTCCACTCCAGTCTTGGGGCAGGCGTGTCCCCAGAGCTTTCTCCAGTGGCCTCTGGACTTGATGGGGAACCATGGCTTTTGGGTTAGGAAGATCCCAAAGAGAGGGAGACTTGGATGAACGGGAATATAAAAACTAAGGATCTGAAAAGAAAAAGAGAGATCACGATTGAGTTAAATTGAGCCAAAAAGCCTGGCCGGTTGATGAAAGGGACAGTCATAAAAACAGTATGCATATAGCCCAGAAAGTTAAGCAATATCCTATGGGTCCTATTGAGTTATTAATTTGATAAGTTATTGCTAATCTGGGGAAATTAGCAATAACCCCCAGCTAAGAGTAACAGTTGACTCAGAGGTAAGGATGCCATTTGATAAGCTTCCAGGGTGACTAAAAGTACAAGAAGGAGGTGATTCCTTCCTAATTTGTGGGGTCCTTGAACTGGGAAATCTGGCAACAATTCCCAGCAAAAGTAAATATGGGAAAAGACAGTCTAAACCAATAACTTCAGAGCAGAAACTAAGCATACCATTAGACAGTCCTCTGGGGAGTAGACTATAGGACTGGGATGAGTTACCAAAATATAGGGAAAAAGAGAAGAAAAAGATAATAAAATATTGCTATGTAGTTTGGGGTGGGATGGATATTAGAGGGGGTACAGCCTGGCCAAAATATGGATCCTTTGAGGATTGGATGTGTCAGAAGTTAAATTTGTATGTAAATGCAAAACAGCCATTCAATCCAGAAGAGAGTTCATATGCTGCTCCCTGGATGCCTGAAATACAACAAATGCTAGCAAAGAGGAGGAAGGAGTGGGGGAAGGAGGAACCAGACCCTCACCCACGGGATCCCCTCCTGTCCCTTCCTCCTCCTTATGCTCCTCCACAGAACAAAAGGCAGAAGTAGATGCAGCTGACCAACCCAGTGCTGTAAAAAAGCCCTCTGCCCCGCCTCCCCCCCAGGGAGGATGGGACCTTAATCACCCTGAAAGAGCCTTCTTATGGCTCTCTCAGGAGGGAATTGAGGCAGCCTAGGAGGAAAGGGAAGCAGTCTGCTGTCTCCTCTGCGGAGGATGAAGACTTGAGCACCCTGAGAGAGAAGTTACAATGCTCTTGAAAGATCAACAAAAACCTCCCCCTTGAGCCGAGACAACCAACAGAAATGTTTCTTTTATGTAAAGTCCCTTTAGCAGAAGGGAGACCGGGGTTTGCTAATGCACCCCTTATTGCATCTGAGATTAGAAACTGTAAGAAAGAGATGAAAATATTCATTGAAGATCCTGGAAGCCAGCCTCAAGTTGAGATGAAAGAGACTTTACATGGGTTCTCTGCATTGATGGAGGAGACTGTGACATGTTTCATTTTTTTTTTTTTGCTTTTTGGAGGGTGGAAGGTAGGGCAATTAGGGCTTAAGTGACTTGCCCAAGGTCACACGGCTAGTTTTTTGTGTTAAGCGTCTGAGGCTGGATTTGAACTCAGGTCCTCCTGACTCCAGGACTGACTCTATTCACTGCACCACCTAGACACCCCGATATGTTTCATTTAAGAATCTGTGACCACTTTAGTAATAAATCGTTATGTTATATTGTTGTGAATGTTGTGCTTTAGTTTCTTGAATGTTTTGCTTTAGTTTCTTGCTGAATAAACAGAGATTTCACTACACTAAGAGGTTAGATCCTTAAAATTATTCACAGCAGCAGTCCTCAGGAGAGCTGCTTGTCATCAGCTTTATAGGTCCTCCCTTGATTGTTCGTCCTCTATTCACCAACCAAATCTTATTGGAGAAATGAACAATACTACAGAAATCTATCCTATGAGCAGAAATGTGCATATTGTTTCAAGGCTTTGTTTTATCTATGTCTTCAGGAAACTTAGCAGATTGGATTTCTTATCTTTTATCAAAGTAATTGCAAATGTATTATTTGTATCTAACAAAAGAATATGCTTAACCATTTGCTACCTGTGTATTTTGAGTGAATTTAATAGTGATTGTCAATTCTGCTAATGACTTCATTTGTCTCCTCTACAGCCACCAAAAAAAAAATTAAAACTTGAAAAATAAGTAGTGAACAAACGGCAAAATTACTAAACTTTTATGTAACTTTGAGAAGAATTAGAGAGAAGCTACTAGATAGAAGTCTATGTTACCTTACTACACAAACCAATCATTTACTTGAATGAACTGGTTTAATTGATATTTTTCACTCATTAAACAATTAGTTTATACTAGTGTGACTAATAATGGACCCAACAATTACTCAGTCAATAAATTTCATTCGTTTTTCTGCTATGCAAAACACCTCCCGAAAATGTGTGCGGCTGACTCTGCTCCTAATCTCCTTTCAGCAAAAGCAGTAAGAGCAGGTTGCTACCACTGGGGGAAATGGAGAAGGAGAGATGCTTTGATCCTGAACTGAAGAATATTTCTCAGAGAAAGACATGAGAATTGCAGGAATAGTAAGAGTTTAACAAGTGTTTCTTGATTGACTGGTGTGATAGTTTCTAAGGCAAGACATTATAGTATAACATTTATAAGAGTTTACCTTATTCAGAGCTTTCTCCTTTTTCAGAACTCAGTTTAAGAGTCTTTTCTTCCTGGGAGATATTTTAGATAGATCCTTTAATCCTGTTCTCTCATAACCTTAGTTACATTGAAAATAAGTTGAAAATGTGTCTAAATTTGTATTGCTCATGCTTCTTTAGAAAAACAACTTGAAAAGAAAAAAAGAAAAAAATACAAGTTAGCATTTTTATATACTTTCCTGAGGGTGTTTTTTTGGATAGCATGAAAAAATGACAAATTTCCATGTAAAAATGGGACAATTTGAGAACAGAAGAAAAATTCCAGGAAGAGGTTTGGTCCTGTGAAGAGTAAACACCTCTAGACTGGGCTCCATTTTAACAACAGGCAGCAAGCCTTGGGGATAGTTGGTTTGAGAGACTGCCTCCACCCCAGCCATAGGAAGTTTTAACTCTGGGATAGTGATGGGAATTGGGAATTTGAGCCCAGAAAGTTCAAGGGAACCTCTGCTGACAAGGAACATCAGAGAGTTGATTACAAAAATTAATCTATTACCACAAAAAAAAATGCAAAAGAGAAAGAATCCTACTATAGAAAGCTATTATGGGAACAGAGATGAGTGGGATTCATCTTCAGAGGAAGATGTTGAAGTAAAGAAAACCCAAAGAATAATGTCAAGTGACTTGCCCAAAAAGAATGCATAGAAGATCTTTTTTTAAACAATCATTGAGTCCTTTTGCATTGTCTACATGAGTACGAGGTAAAATGAAGTAAAGGGTTAAGGGGTTTGGAAAGAGGTTTGAGAAGTTTTGTTTGTTTTGAACTGAGGGTATAATAAACTTTTTGGGGAGAAATGTCTGTTACCAATTTCAGACAGACAGCATTCTATAACATATAAATTTATGAAATATAAATTATTTGAAGTAAATTTAGAGCATGAATTTCTTTGAGTATTCCTTACTGACATTGTATCCTAGAAGGACCATTTCAAAAGTCTTTCCTAATGCTTATAACTTCTGCAGGCTCCAAAGCACGGGGATAGGAACCTGAGATTGTCACGTGGAGCCTCTCTGCCACTCCCTGAAAACTTCTTTAGGAAGGGGGACATTTAAAATACTAAAAGAATAGTAAGCACCTTCCCAAAGGTGCACTTCCTAAATTGTCTTAAAGTATTTTGGGGTGGTTTGTTTCAACACAAAGGAATTTATTTGGTTCCTCCCCTGATTTTCAAGGAATGAAAAATGTTTACAGGAAGTTGAAATTACCATCATGAATCTTTGAAAACGTCCTAACTGAAGTATTGGGCTCTGAAATTTGAGATCCTGGCAAGTAATGACCCCTGGAAAAATGTGAATTTTGAATGATTACAACTGGTAATTATAAATTCAGATTCAACTTGGTCAAAATATTTTTCCTGAAACTAAATTCTTAAGTCTTTATAATGAAATGTATTCTCAAATTAGGATAATTATGATAAATCAGAGTTTAAGGCAAAATAAGTTTGCTGTTTGGCATTAAGGCAACATGGTTGGAAAATGCATGGGTCATGATAACCTGCTTTCAAATTCAGTCTCACAAATTTATTAACTGTGTGACCTTAAATTACTTTATCTCTGTTTAACTACAGTTCTGCCATCAATAAAAGGGATAATAATAGTACCCACTTTCCAGGGTTTTGTGAAGGTCACATGATTATAACATATTTAGCACAGTGATTGGCATGGTATTGTATAACTGTTAGTAAACGTTAAGATTAGAGTATAAATTTTAGAAAAATATTTGAATTTATAGTCATCAGTGGTAATCATTCAAAATTCTGATTTTTTCCAAGGGCCATTAGAGTATTGGTCTTGAAGGCAATCGGTATAGTATGCCAAAAATAAAAAAAAAATAGATGATTTTCTTTATAAGTAATATGAAAATGAATTTGACTGAAATTCAATGAATTGTTTTTCATATTTTAAATATATTAGATTTTGAATGTTATTGTGTCTCCAAAATTTTTCTTGTATTGTGAAATTTAAGAAACCATTGTATCTCAGATACTATTGGAAAAGTAATTTTATTTTAATCTGGATGCTGTTAGATTATAAATTGATATAACAAAAATCATATACTTATCTCAAAATATGCTTTTGACAAAATACAGTACCTATTCCTACTGAAAACATTTGAGATCTAGTCGACTTTGCCAGATGGAGAAAGA
>JAQQSU010007257.1:0-13274 GCA_028627135.1 Pseudochirops cupreus | reverse complement strand
AAAAAAAAAGAAAGGAAAAAAAATCTGAAGAACTTTAGAACTGAATAAAGGAAATGACTAACCATTACTCAAGAGGACCAATGGAAGACATAAAGACTTTGGTGTCTTCTGACAACCAATATGGTGTACTGGAGGTGTATGTATCAGCAAGCACCCTAGCATACCCAGGGTGGCTGCTAGCACAGGTTCTTAGATCTGCTTTTCTAAGGAAAAGCAACTCAAAATGAGTTAACAATCTTATTTTAATCAGTGAAACATATATCATTTACTTAGTTCGGGGGAACAAGTCAGCACTCTGAACTTCAGAGAATGCAAACAGAATACAAACAGAAGTTACAAGCAGAAATTACAAGCAGACAAAGAAACAGATCAGCAAACAGGCTTTACATCCATCGCTGTTCAGTTACTAGAGGGAGAAGCAACAACAACTGGGTTTTTCAAAGCCAAGGGGCTCAGTGGCTTCCCAGAGTCTCGTTTGGCCAAATCACACAAATCTTCTCAAAGTGAACCCCCAAAGCAAAACCTCACATCAGGGTATATATAGCCTTCTCCTGGATCAGAGAATGTCACAGCCCTTTTGACCCACTGCCCAATCACAAAGTAATAAGGCGTGGGCATTCCTGAAGAAGGAGCCTCCTGCCACAGGCTCCATGTGACCACATTCAGCCTAGTAGGGGGCATAGTATACTTTCAAATCAGGAAAGGTTCTCAGAGCTGCTTAAGCCTATCAAAGGGCCTAGGGGCAGGGAAGATCTTCAGATTCCCATAACATTCAGCCCCAAGATCTTTCATGCCCATTACATAGGCAACTTAAATCTGAATTAGCATTAACATCTCTTAAGTAAAACATAATCCCCACAAAACAGAGACATCACATTTGCAAGATACATAACATAGCAAGTCATTACCAGCAATCCAAAACAAAAATGTCCAAATAAACTTCTCTTGGGGGCAGAGGGTGTCCTTCCCCCCCACCCCCTCCCCCACTGCCCTTGCAGGCTTCCTTCCTACACTCTCAGGTGCAGGCTCTAGTGAGCCAAGTCCTAGTCTTAACACTGCTCCAGCCCCTGCTTTCAAGTGCTGAGGGGTGACTGGGCAACAAAACCAACAGAATGGGGCCCTTGGGGGTCCATAGCACTTCATCCTACCCACCATAGAGACAACTCCATCCTCCCCCTGGGTCCCAAACTGTGGGACAAAGCAGGAAAACACATTCAGTGCTCCTGCCTTGCTGCCTAGTCCTTATCTGGTCCTGTAGCTGAATTCAGAACTCTTGGGTTCCTCCTCCTCCCACAGGAGGGAGCCACTCCTGGCTTCTATCTCTGTCCCAATGCAGGCAGGTCACCATTCCTGCTCTCACCTCAGCAAAGTCGACATGCAGGCAGTTCTCTGCTCCTGTTCCATGGCTCCACAGAGTTACAGCTACCACAACTAGGAAACCAACAATTATCCCAGACTCCATACTTTCATCACAGCCATGCCTCCTCAGTTCTTGGCAGCTCCAGGTGGCAGTTCTGAAAAGTCCTGGGCAGCTGCAACAGGCGCTCAGCAGTCTTTCTCTCAGCAACTCAGGCTTCATGATACTGGATACTGCTCTCCAAAAGTCCTTCTGGCCTCCTCTTGGCTTGGGCCTCTCTGCCAATTCATGGCTCCTCCCAGTTCAGCCCTCTTTCTTCACATCAACAAGTCCATCCCACAAGTGGGATTCACAAGCTCTGGGTTTTAACACTCAATTCAAAAACCAAGGCAATACAGGGCATCTCCAAATTCCATTACCATTATGGTGTATTATGATGAGACATGAATTATTAGATAAGACTAATGTATCAGTTTGTTTTGTATGGCTATCTAATCTGTTACAAACGATGTTTTAGACTAGGAGCCCCTTGAGAGTTGGGACTTACTCCCCCTCAAAAACAAAACAAAACAAAACAAACAAACCAAAAAAAACCCTTTCTTTCTATCCTCTGTACTTAGCAAAGTTCCTAGAATATATTGTTGTTGTTCAGTCGTTTTAGTCATGTCTGACTCTTTGTGGCCCCATTTGGGTTTGGGCCTTTTTTAGGCAAAAATACTGAAGTGGTTTGTCATTTCCATTTCAAAGTTGAAGAAACTGAGGGAAACAGGGTTAAGTAACTTGACTAGGATCACACAGCTAGTAAGGTTCTGAGGCCATATTGGAACTCAAGACTTCCAGACCCCAGTCTCAGTTCCTTATACACTATACCATCTAGCTGTCCGGGAATATACTAGGTCTTTAATAAATTTTTGTTGGACTTGTTTGTTTTTATTGGGGGTGGAGGGGGATTGGATTGTGATACTTATATCCCTTTAAAAAAAGAAAGAATATATAGTGATTGACACTTTTTAAAAATGCACAGAAAAGTATGACATTTCAAAAATAGACACAGTCAAGCAGAAGAGCTTTGAAATTGAATACACTGATTTCATTATAGACCTTTTAAAGGCTGTATGTAGCAGAGATTTACAATTCTCTATAGAATCTTCTTTAATTTTTTTGTTGTTATTTTTTATTTTAGGTTTGGACATTTTATCTACATTCCCAATTAGTGTAATAACAGAAGCTATAAAAATCTTCATTTGAATCAATCAGTAGTAAATTAGGTATGTATAAGTATTTAATTTGCTCAAAAGTATGATAAAGATTTTGGTTCATTGATGAAAGCAGATAACTCTATATGGGAAATGTGTTATATTTGGTTGACAAATGAGGTGTAATTTGAGACATATATATGTGTATGTGTACATACATATCTATATCTATCTATCTATCTATCTATCTATCTATCTATATATATATATATATCTCCATCCATTCATCTATCTATCTATCTATCTGTCTATCTATTAGAAAGTCAGGCAGCAGACTAGTAGAGAGAGTGGTGATTAAATCCAGTCTCTCTCTGTCTCTCCCTCTCCCTCTCTCTCTGTGCATGAGGGTGACACACGCTCTCTCTCACTCTGTTTTTCTCTCTCTCTCTCTGTCATACGTGTGTGTGTGTGTGTGTGTCTCTCTCTCTTTCTCTCTCTGTCTCATCTTCCCTCCCACTGTTGACCAGGGATCAAACGTGAACTTCACAAAGATTATATCTGTCCCTCTTATCAGCAATACTAGAACTCTTCTCTACTTGTAGAAACATTGATCCTAGAATAATAACAGCTGATTCTGAGGAACACAAGATGTGTGAGACCCATAGAGGAAAGGCATTTTCTTGACTTGACAAGACTAACAACCCTTGAAACTTAGCATAGAGCTACATTTAAAGAATCATCTATAATGTCCTTGCAGAGGAAAACAACAACAACAAAATTACAACGAGAATAACAGCTATTTCCAGTAAGCAAATACTGTTATTTTACCCATTGGTCACATATGCTAAGTTCCACTCCACTCTTTCCAGCGGGCTGTGGCATGCACAGGGAAAGTAGACCCTCAGCTTGTGAGGGCATTTTTGTAATAACTTTCCTACCTCCTTAGTAAGTACCATTTAAAAAACTTAATTGAATACAGGTGATAATTAATATGCATAACACTGATGAGAGCTCATGAGTTATAATATTAGAAACCGTAGGGACACTTCAGTTTGCCCCTATAACCTGACAGAGAAATAGACAGTTGCCCTCTGGGTGACAGATTTGCCAATGATAGCAGAAGTTGGGAAAGTAGTCCTGGAGGCGGTATTATACTTGTTGATGAAGATAACCATATGTGTCAAGTGTAGATCAAGTGAAATATTATTATTTCTTTTTATTCGGAGGCAATCTGGATTAAGTTACTTGTCCAAGGTCACATAGCTAAGTTTCTGAGGTGAGATTTGAACTCAGGTCCTCCTGACTCCAGAACCAATGTTTTATCCACTCTGCCACTTAGCTACCCCTATTAATAGTTTTTAAAACATGGCAAAGTGAATAAAATGCTAGATACGGAGTCATGAAAACCTAAGTTCAAATCTGGTCTGTGATGTTTATTCACTATATGAACATAAGTAAGTCATCCACCCTTTTAACATACAAATCTTGTCCTCCCTGTTTGTTATGTACATGTATCAACAAATTGGGTTGCTGCAGCTGAATTATCCACACCGTTAAAATCATAGATTTGTGCCAGATGGAAACTTTGAGTAGGGAGTCTGGAGAATATTGGTCACTTAGCATATCTAAATTTCAGCAAAGCATTTGACTAAGTTTGAAGAGAGGTGGCCTAGATGATTGAGAAATGTTTGCATAAAATGAATGAAAATGCAGGGATTATTGGTGACTTCTCACAGCCCTCCCTCACTCAAATCAAAGTCAGTTGCAAGTCATGTCATCCTCTTCCTGTTGACATGGTCCTCTACAAAAATAAAGGACAAACCATAAGGAAGATACCCTGGCCAGCCATCTCTTCATTTCTCACCAGGTTACAGCCCAGACTCCTATATTATTCCTCTATTATTTCCCATCACCTCTTTTGGTTTCTTTTATTCATTGTCTTCTGCCTTTAGACTATAAGTTCCTTGGGGGTATGGACTGCCTTTTTTAAAAATTGTATTGGCACTCCCAGCCCTCAACACAGTGCCTGGAACTTTAAATACTTTTTGACCACTGTGGAATTCATTTCATGTTATTTCAGACCTGCTACTCCACCATCATTTCTTCAAATTCTACTTTCAACTTTATCTTTGGTGGTATTTTTAATGAACAAACATCTTAATAGTCCTTCTGCAGTTAGTGGTGGTGTTTTAAACTCTGCCAGGAAATTCTCTTGACCTGGGAAAAGGTATACTCTTCACTAGAGATCTAATGACTGAGGGTCAAAGATATGAAGTTAAATGGAAAGCAAAGAGATTTATTGGAACGATAAGGAATCTTCTCTCTTTGATAGCAAATTCAGCTTCTTAGGGTATGGAATTGGTTTCCATAACCTTTTAAGCTCACTTGGAGTACACAGCCAGTCAGCAGCATTCTGTAGCAACTTGAAGAGATAAGTAAAGCATTTCATAGGGGAGGAAGGGGTATAGAAAGAAGGGGATCACTCAGGGGAATAAAAGGAAAGTATTTGGAATGCAAATGGCAGGATTTATTATCAGAATAAGACTCCATTAAAAGGGAGAAGACTAGGGGGAGAGACCAAATAATCTTACATTGTGAAAACAGTCCTTTTAGAAAAAAATGCAAGGACTCTTATCCAAGGACAGAAAGTAGCTATGATTACAGTGGATGAAACCATCTACTTTATTGTGTCATACATAAGATGGGAACTTTCTAATAATAAATCACCAGGTGTTTGAGGTGTGTGTGTGAGGGGTTTCTATATTGTTATTCCATTAAGATCTAGTGAAGTGATTCTGGTTACTGTTCATCCACAACTGGATTAGTAACTATTTCAATTTTTTGTTTTGTTTTTAAAAATATTTTCTAGGAAGGAGTTAATATATCTCAGTCCCTATTTATTCCCCCTTGGTGATTTTGTTCATTTAACTTGTTTGTGTTTCTATTGTTTGGTATGTTTACAAGTAAAATAACGAAACAAAACAAACAGGAATGCATAAGATGTTTCTGTTTTATTAAACATCCATTTTCCCCCCATTCACCAGCTTTGGGTTTGAAGGGGAGGCACCTCTGGTGGTATTTTGATCTCCTTTGCCATATGGAATATTTCAATCCATTCTTTTATGTGGTTTCAGGTACAGAATATTTTTATGTTATGCCAATCTCCTTTGCTCTCTGTCAAGATTGCTCTACTGACCACTTGTAGAATTTACTTTTTGTCAGTGAAATTATTGAATTTCACAGCTATATGTTGTGCTATTTTTCCTTTTGTCTTTTGGAGGTAATCTGTATAGTTTTTCAATTTATTCTTAGTTCTATATTCAGAAATTCTAATCTGTTTCTTAGTATTATTTTCTGCAGTATGGTTTTCTAATGTTTTAATTTGTCACATTCTTCTGAAAGACCTATAGTAAGTAAGTTCTGTCTACTCATGCTCTCTTAAATATCAAGCACTTTTGGTTTTAAAGATATCATGCGTTCTTTTTCTTCCCTTTTTTCATTGTCTTTTGCTTGTCTTCTTACAGGTTTTCATTGGTTTCAATATATTTACATGCCAATGTGTTGTTCTTTCTCTTTTTTTCTTTCTAAAGACTTGCTAATGTGGATTCAGATATATTTAAACTAGTAAATAGTTCTTACTTGCAGACCTTAAAATCTAGTATTTGTTCCCTTCTAATAACTTCTATAAAGGTCTTTATTCCTCTTTTATACCATTTAGAAACACATTAATGTGGTTACCTGTTCTTTGGGAAGTCCACAAAATTCTGCATTTCATCAAGCATTGGTTGATTTTTTTTATGAAATACTCATTAAAAGAAGTTTGTAAATCTTTTTGAAATACTTTTGGATCCACACAGAAGTTTACCTTCTATTGCAGAGATACTGTTAGAGCATTACCCACCCTTTTTCCCATCTTATAAGAAGTAGCAGACATTGAATTTTTCGTTTTTGTATATTAAGATTCATTTGGACAGTTCTTGCTTTTTTTTTTTCCTTCTAATAAAGCACTTTATCGCCTTACCTGCATGCGTTTTTACTGGCTGTCTCCCTTGCCTGAAATGTTCTGCTTTCTCACCACTGCTACATGGTTTCCCTGGCTTAGTCAAGTAAATCTAAAATCCCATCTTCTGCAAGCAGATTTTCCTAATCTTCTTTAAGGCTGGCACCTTCCTTCAAAGATTATCTTCAGTTAGACAAATGATAGATCAATAGAGTATACTTGTACTCTATGTTGTATGCATAAAATATAGAACATACCTATTCTATTAGATTGTCTTTTTCTCATCTATCAGTCTTTCCTGAAGGTAACTCTTTACATGTCTCCTCCATTAGACTGTCAGCTCATCAAAACAGTGACTATTTTTCTTTTCGATACCAGTGCTGAACAAAACAGTGGTTGCTGCTTAAAGAAAGTTTGTTAACTTTACTTCATGGCTTTAGTACTCATCTTTTGTCCTCATTTTAGTTCCTCCTCTATTGATTTATATGCTTAGGTTGTAGTTTCCGTTAAATTATTTTCTTTGTCTTGAGATTTCTTATAATGTTAGCCTTTTTTTCATTCTGATTTTCACTGATTCTTCACTAATCTTTCCCTAATATTTTCTCTGACTCCTCTCCCTTTGATGATTGATATAGCTCTTTGGCTCATTGCATTTCTACCTTAGCATCCTACTACCCTGGGGGATTTGTACTTCACTACCTCTTGTCCCTTCCCCAAGTAGGTTCTGGGGTAATAACACTGGCCTTTACTGAATTTTAATTCCCTTTCCTTCAGTCTCATTATAACTTCCAAGGTTTACCCTGTGCCCCAGTTCCCTCTATTCTTTTGTTTTCTAGCTGGGTTGAATTAATGTCAACCTCTTTCTACATGCTTATAGAAACTTGGTTGGGTATTCTGCCCAGAGTCTCTTCATTTTCAAATTTCCTGAAGTAGAAGCCAACCCAGAGAAAAGGAAGCTTGATTTTCACCCTTTGACCTCCCCTTATATTCTTATATAGCTGGGCAGAGTCAATGTCTACCATTTTTTGCAACATGTGAGTGAAAGGAAGGGATAGGGTACAATAGCAGAGTATGTGTAAAGAGAGGTAAATTATTGTGTAGATTCAAAAGGATAAGGCTATGAAATAGTTTGTACACCTTTCCAGAGAATGGAGATTGATGGTAGAAGGGTCTTGATTGAGGACATTAAGGTTTATCATCCTCTACCATTAATTAAAAAAAATTACCTGGTTGATCTTATTAATTTTTGTCCTTTTTAAAGAGGAAGAGATTACAAATTCATTGTTTCTAGAAACTGAGATGCAAAAATGGCATGCATGACTATCCATGGCTTTTGGGTACGTGGATGAAGTAGGGAAGTAAAGTTTGTGAATTTATTGTTGGATAGAGCACATGAATGAATAGATGTACTCTCTCCTAATCACATATTCAAAGTCTCTTATTTTTGCAATCATACTATTCAACCATTCCACTTGAGCACATCTGTACATTGGTTCTTTTAAACTAGCTGGTTTGCATAAGCATTAGGATAAAGCTCTGAAATGGTTTTCCTTCACTCAACAAACCTCCAAAAATAATTGCCTGCCTTAAGTGGACAGTCTCATTTTTCTTTCTGTTTCATAAGAGACATCTCTTAGAATTAAAGTGGTGCTCAGTTGATTTGGCTTCAGGATACATTTTATGAATGTAATGGGAAGAATTGTTAAGATCTAGTCACTCTGGGGATACTCTGGGGACAAACACAATCATTCAGAGGCAGTTTCAGGTATGTTGTTCTCATTTGGACTAGAGAATAAATGATGCCAGCAACAACAGCAAAAGTGACAATAGTACTATCAACAACAAATCCTGTGATCATGATGTAGCATATTGTGTACCGCTTTCCATAGTGATCTCATGTTCATACATTCACAGGATTATAGATTTAGAGTTGAAAAGATCATCTGGTGGCACCTTGTCTAATTCTTTTCTACAAATGAAGACATGAAGGTACAAGGAAGTTAAATAATTTGCTCAAAATGACACAAGTAGTTAAGTGGCACAGGTAGAGATGGAACTGAGCTTCTTGAACTCCAGAATCAATGTACTACAATATGTGCTGTAAATCTTACATCTCTCTTATGATGTAGATTGGGCTAATACACTACTATTCCCCCTTCTACACCTGTGGAAATTGAGAATTAGGAGAAATTAAGTGCATTATCTAAGGTAACATGACTAAAACAGGGTTGAGACTCTATCATAGTTCTTTAGATTAAAAATCTTGGTTCCAAAACTTAATACTGAGAGAGGTCCTTTTATCTGGAATGTTTTCACTTGTATTCTGCAGGCACAGACAATAGGGAATCAGAATCAGAATTCAAGGCTTGACTAATTTGGTAGTGTTCCTAAAGAAATTGAAATTTCTGCAAAGGCCTTTGAAAAGTCCAGACCTTGAAGAACAATGACAATATTCCTTCTTGTGGGAACCCTTGTTTTCTATAGCCAGAACAAAGGAAAGAATGTGTTCATCTTCCAATTCTTGTTCTTATAATGTTCTAATCATATCCTAAGCCACTATACCCCACTAACTTTGTATAGCTTTATTTATCTCTCAAATTTGTGTGCCTTCATTTATCTTGTCTATTATCATCTTTTGATATTTTGTTTCCTAAAATATCAAAATATTAACCTTTACATACTTTTTTAGAGAACTTTCTCTACACTTTTAAGATCCCATGCCCATGTCTGAAATGCCTTTACCCTTATAGCGCTTAGTAATAAACAAGATTGTATAGATTTTTCAGGGAGGAGGACAAAAATCTCTGTTGTGAGGGCTTGCCAAGCCATTTTCAGGGTTACTCACCCATCTTTGGTGTCTGCCTGTCACCTAACTCTCAGCTATAGCTTTAAGAAACTATAGCATGTACAGTGGCCATATCCTGGGAAAATTGCCTTGAGGTACTATACCACATTAAAGGTAACCAACAAGCTTCAAATGCATTGGTGAGTTTGGAGGATATTTGCACCAAGTATATGAAGACTTGCTTCAGTCGAATGGGCAGATAAGAGTAATTTGTTCCAAGTGCTGATGGAACCACACTGATCAATGATAAGGATATGATACTGGAAAGATAGGCTGAACTCTTCCATAGTATTCTCAAGAGAACTTCATGAACCAATACTGAAGCCATTAACTTTATACCTCAGGTTGAAGTCAACCCCTCTCTAACTGAACTTTCAACTGAAGAAGAGATATTGAATGTCATTAGGTTCCTCTCTTGTGGTAAGGCACCTGGCACTGATTCCATCATAGCAGAGATCTACCATGCAGAGGTTCACCTGCCCCTACAGAAGATGACTAAATTCTTCCAGTCATCAGTGGAGTGAAGCAGGGTTGTGTGCTTGCTCTGAAGCTTTTTAGCATGATATTTTCTGTGATATTGTGAGACAGCTTCAGGGAGCATACAGAGAGGATCAAAGTCAGCTTTAGCACTGATGTTAAATTATTTACCTTGAAAAGTATAAAAGCCAAGACTAAAGTAGAGGGAGAGTTAGTGTTCAACTTTTTGTTCACAGGTGATAGTGCTCTCAAAGCAGCTTCTGAGACCAGGATGCAACAAAGCGTGAATCTCTTCTCTGCCATTTGTGCTAATTTGGGTCTGATAATTAACACCAAGGAAGCAGAGGTTTTCCACCAGCCATAGGTCACAGCAAATGTTGTGAATAAGTTCACTTACCTTGGCAGTATACTTTCCAGGGATGTACACATAGATGACAAGGTTGACACATGTATTGCCAGAACTAGTTCAGTGTTTGGGAGGCTCTGAAAGAAAGTGTGGGAGAAAAGCATTAGGTCACCTACCAAATTGAAGGTCAACAGAGTCATTGTACTGACCTTATTATTGTATGGCTGTGAAACTTGACAGTATACCAGTGCCATGCCAGAAAATTGAACTGCTTCCTTCTGAAGGAAGACTTCTTAGTCTTGGGAACACTGTGAAGATTACCTGGCAAGATAAAGTACCAGAAGCTGAGATCTTCTCTTGAGCTTAACCACCAACCATTCAAACTCTACAGCAGAGTCCAAAGGTCTGGCCACATAGCCCAAAAGTCAAATGTACTTTTTCCTAAGAGACTGTTTTACTGAGAATTCACACAAGGCAAGCTCCCATATGGAGGTCAGAAGAAGCAATACAAGGACACTCTCAAGGTCTCTCTGAAGAACTTTATTTAGTATTGATTGTGAGACATGAGAGACACTGGCACAGCACCACCCAGCCTGGTATGCCCATGTTAAAGAAAGTGCTGTACTCTTTGAACAAAGCAGAATCCCAGTAGCTCAAAAGTAAGGTGAGATGTACAAATTTAGATACATTCCAAATGTTCAACTGGACTATTTGTGCCCAACCTGTATAGAGCCTACCACTTTCATATTGGTCTGATCAGCCACAGGTGAACGCTATACCTTGATCCCAACATTGGGATGTCATTTTCATCTCCTCTGAGTACAATGGGCAAACTTGAAGTAATAAACAATTATTTGATTAAGACAATAAAGCAAAGTGATAAGTCAACTTTTTATCCTTTAAAAAAAACATAACACTCATTTAATTTACTTTATAGGGTTGCTGTGGGGAAAATATATTGTAAAGGTGATAACATTAAATAAATTTGAAATCACCATGTTCTGAAGTAGAAGTGCAAGGAGTGATTATAAGCTCCTTGTGGGCAGGGATAATCTTGTCTTTTTTTTTTTTCCCTAGCACTTAACATAGTGCTTAACTCATAGTACACACTTAAGAAATGTTTATTGTTTTTTTTGTGGTGATAGTAGTAGCAAGAACAGTAGCAGTAACCATGTCCATAGCTTTTGTCAGAGTATCATTCTGCCCAATCCTAAAAGAGTAGGTTAATTATTCTTATCATTGAGCACACTTTTTAAGAAAACAAAAGAATTCCAGTTATCCTTAGGTTATTAAGTTGTGGTGGTTATTATCTATGCTTTTTTTTTTAATCTAAAAGTCTCCATCTTATTGTAATCAAGTTCAATAAAAAGACTATAACAATAATATCAATTTGGGAGTAGCCTTTTTTTTTCTAGATGTCATCTTAAGTATAATTGCCAATTCACTACACAGCCATCTAAGATTGTCAAAATTGTTATCATTGTTAATATTTTTATTTTACAAAATTTTTTCCTCACATAATTCTGTGAGGTAGACAGTGTATTAAATATCTGAAATGATCATCCCTGTGTCACATCAACTTATTTCTATGTCAAGTTTTTCTAAATGTTTTCTTTATTAAAATCTTGTGAGATAGGTAACAACTATTACTGTTATCATTTTTCAGATGAAGAAATGGAAATTCAGTTTTGTTCATTCAATTCTGTCCAACTCTTCATGATCCCATTTTGAGGTTTTTTTGGCAAAGATCCTGGAGGGGTATAGTGTTTCCTTCTGCAGCTAATTTTACAAATGAGGAAACTGAGACAAACAGGATTAAGAGACAGACAGGATTAAGTGACTTGTTCAGGGTCACAAAGCTAGTAAGGGTCTGAGGCTGGATTTAATTTGGGAAGGTGAGTCTTTAGGCTCCAGGCCTGGCAATCTATGTACTAGGCCTTCTGGCTGCCTCCATGGTCTCTAGCTTATCTTATATACTAGATTCCAGGAATCCATTATGCAGACAGTTGTTTGCAATTCTCTGAAGAATGAAAATAGGATGATTTGTGTGCTTCTGCATTAAAATTCTTTTGGAGGCTATTCAATAAAAGTATTTAAAGGGATAATTGCAGACTCATTCATTCCTTTGTTTAATTGGGTTAAGGTTCAAGGAAACACAATTAGTCAAATATGGAAATTTACCTTGTCAATCTGCAGAGGTGAAGGACTAGCTAAAGACTAAGAAATCCCTTGTATTGTGAGGGGAAATGACTCCTCTTATTTATCAACTCTAGTGGGAAAAAATAATTTATTCATTCAAAGAAAATACAGCACAATTGGGGGGTCGGAGCCAAGATGGCGGCGTAGAAGCAGCAACATATCACAGCTCTCACATAGCCACCCCAAAATACCCATAAAATAGGACTCTAAACCAATCCTAGAACTCCAAAACGCACACAAAGATACTTCCCACTAAAGTCAGCTCGGCTACAAGGAACCATATCAGCACTGCAAACCGAAACCAGCCTGGTCTGAAGCCGTGGCTGTGCCCTGGGGGTGGCTGGATGGGAGGAGTGGAGGCCCCCTTCAGGTGAGAGGATTAGCAGCAGCTGCAAGTGGGGATTTTGAAAGGGGGAGATAAGCAGTCTGGCCAGAAGTCCTCCAGAGCAGAAAAGCAAAAGGCAGAGATTTTGCACCCACCTCGGCTTTGCAGCTTCCCGCCTGCGGCCTGCAGGCAGCAGGGGGACTGAGCGATTGTTCTCAGGCCAGAGCTCTTGTGTTGAGCGGCCTGGATCCGGATTGCTGTCTTGGGCCTCAGTCTTGGAGTCCTTGCTATCCAGTCACCCGGAAGTATATAGGAATAGTTCCCAGCCTCTTCCTAAGAGCTACTGCAGCCGGGAGGACCCCAGTGATTTGGGACAGAGCTTTCCCTTCTGAAAACAGAGCCCCACAGAGATTTTAAAAAAAAATCACGGTCTGAACAACCATGAGTAAGAATAAGCATAGGAAGCAAAGTAAGAACAGCTCCCAAACCCCTGATTCCTTCTTTGGGGAAAAGAAAGATCATGGGAGAG
>JAQQSU010007256.1:0-13275 GCA_028627135.1 Pseudochirops cupreus | reverse complement strand
TATTTGTCATTTTCCTGTTTTGTCATCTTAGTCAATCTGACTGGTGAGATGTGGTACCTCAAAGTTGTTTTGATTTGCATTTCTCAAATCAATAGTGATTTAGAGCATTTTTCCATATGCTTAAAGATCTTTAATTTCTACCTCTGAAAATTGCCTGTTCATATCCTTTCACCATTTATCAATTGGGGAATGACTTATATTCTTATAAATTTTACTTAATTCCCTGTATAATTTAGAAATGAGGCCTTTACCAGAGACAGTGGTTATAAATATTCTTTCCCAATTTCCCACTTCCCTCTTAATTTTGGTTACATTGGCTTTGTTTGTACAGAAACTTTTCAATTTAATGTATGCAGGGTTATCCATTTTGCATTTTATAATGCTCTCCAATTCTTCTTTGGTCATAAAGTCCTTCCAGTTGATGACCTCTCTCTTAATGACGATTGAAAACTCACTTCATCATTCCTTGGGGCACAAGAAGTTTCTTTTTCCTATGAGAATTTAATTCTCTTTCCCCAGTTCCTACCCTTACATAAAGACCTTTTTTTGTTGTTTATTTATCCAAGTGTCCAGAGGTCTTCCTTCCTCCCTTCTCCCTTTCAACTTCATTTCTCTTTTTTTCACCTTGCTGATAGAGATCAGATTTCCCCTTTTCCTCTTTAGCCTGCTTTAGATTGCAGTCATTTTCTTTTTCTTTTTTCCAATTATGTACAAAAACAATTTTAACTTCCATTTTTTAAAAATTTGGAGCTCCAAATTCTTTCCCTTCCTCTCCCCCCTTTGAAAAGGAAAGCAATTTAAGGTAGATTATACATGTTCAGTCATGCAAAACACGTTTCCATATTGGCTACATTTATTTATAAGGGAAAACACAGACAAAAAAAGAAAAAATAATAATATTTTTAAAAAATATGCTTCAATATGCATTTAGATTCCATCAGGTCTTTGTCTGTTGATAGACAGAATTTTTCATCATAAATCCTTTGGAAATGTCATGGATTATTGTATTCTGGAGAATAACTAAGACATTCATAGTTGGTAATCTAACAATATTGCTGTTACTGAGTATAGTACTATCCTGGTTCTGCTTATTTCACTTTACATCAGGTCATGTAAGTCTTTTCAGGTTTTTCTGAAACCATCCTCATTATTTCTTACAGCACAATAGTATTCCATAATAATCATGTGTCATAACTTGTTCAGCCATTCCTCAACTATAATACCAATGGGAATTGAAGATGTTCCCTACCCATTAACAGGCCTCACACGGAGCCCAGCAAAAGAAACTTGATTAGGGGAGGCTTGTTTTTCAGGAAGGCCCAAACCTTTTGTTACTCTGTAATTAGGCAGTGGGTCTTGAGGGTTGTGATGTCCTCTGTCTCTGAAGAAGGGTATATATACTCTCAGGCGAAGTTTTGCTTTGGGGCTTACTCTTTGGAAGAGTATTCATGTGATTTGGCCAGATGACACTCTGGGCAGCCATTAAGGAACCTTCCCCACTTCCTGGCTTTGAAAACCCAGATGTTGGTGCTTCTCTCTCTGGTAACTACATGTACAGCTTTGGTGAGACAGCTAGAAGGCCTGTCTATTTATTTGTATTATTTTCTTTGTCTGTACTTTTTTGCTTCTAATTTCTGTTTGTATTTTCTCTGAAGTTTAGGGTGGTGATTTTTTTCTCTTGAACTTATTAAATGATATCTATGTCTATGTCTATTTCTATGTATATCTGTATCTTTATTTGTATATATATATATATATATATATATATATATATATATATATATATATATATATATATATATATATATATCATTAAAGTATCCCTTTAAAGTTGATTTCCTTTAGAAAAGCAGATCAAAGAACCTTGTGTTAGCAGTCATCCTGGGTATGCTAGGGTACTTGTTGTGACACCAACTAATGGATATCACCTCAATTTCCAATTCTTTACCACCACAAAAAGTGCTGCTATAAAAATTTTGCAAATATAAATCCTTTTCTTTTTTTTAAAATTCCTTTGGGATATAGACCTAGTAGTAGTGGTATTGTAGTCAAAGAGTATTCACAATTTTCTAGCCCTTTGGGCATAGTTTCAGATTGCTCTCCAGAATGGCTTGATCAATTCACAACTCTACAAACAGGGCATTAGTGTCCAACATTTCTCATTTTACTTTTATATCTTAGCCAATTTGATATGTGTGAGTTGGTAACTCAAAAGTTATTTTAATTTGCATTGTTCTAATCAATAGTTCTCTTCTATCAAGGAAAATTTATTCTCCCTCATAACCTAGAATTTATCCATCTATTTTACCTTCTACTCAAAGAGAGAAACCATCCTGCATTTTGAATATACCTAACAGTTATCTGGTATGGCCAGAAACTCAAAGCCATTCTCTGTATATCATAGGAAAAAAAATAAACCCTTGTCTTCCACTCTTGCTGAGAAATGAAATATTAAGTCTTCTGTCATTGTTGGTAGCTCTAATTAAATAACTCCTTTGACTAAATCCTGCAGCAACCAGTCCATGTGATACCTTTGTCAACTTAGCTAGGGGTTCAGTGCTTGGCAGCTCCTAAGCAAGGTTTTATTACCTTATTGTACTTACCTTCTCACTCTTTTTAAAAATAAAATTTATTTATTTTTTGGTTTTCAACATTCACTTTCATAAGATTTGGGGTTTTAAATTTTCTCCCCCTCTCTCTCCTCCTCCCTCCCCAGTAAGGTGTGGAATTAGATATAGGCTCTATTTATACCTTCCTATTAAACATTTTCACATCAGTCATGATATAAAAAAGAATTAGAACTAATGGGAGGAACCACAATAAAGAGAGTAAACCAAACAACAAGAGAAAAGGAGAGCAAATAGTATACTTCCATCTGTATTCAGACTACAAAGTTCTTTCTCTGGATGTGAATAGCATTTTCCATAGTGAATCTTTTGGAGGTGTCTTAGATCTTTGCATTGCTGAGAAAGTCTATCAGTCAGTTATCACACAATATGGTTGTTACTGTGGACAACGTTCTTTTGGTTTTGCTCATTTCAGTCAGCATCAGTTCATATAAGCCTTTCCAGGCTTTTCTAAAGTCCGCCTTCTCATCATTTCTTATAATACAATAGTATTCTACTACATTTATGTACTGCAACTTATTCAGCCATTCCCCAAGTGATGGACATACCCTCAATTTCCTATTCTTTGACACCACAAAAAGAGCTGCTAGAAATATTTTTGTGCATGTGGGTCCTTTTCCTGTTTTTATGATCTCTTTGGGATACAGATCTAGAATTGGTATTGCTTGGTCAAAGGGTATGCATAGGTTGCAAACTGGTCTCCAGAATGGTTGGATCAGTTCACAATTCCACCAACAATGCATTAGTGTCCCAATTTCCCCCCAATCTTCTCCAACATTTATCATTTTCCTGTTTTGTCATGTTAGCCAATCCAATTGGTGTGATGTGGTACCCCAGTGTTGTTTTGACTTGAATTTCTCTAATCAATAGTGATTCACAACATTTTTTCATATAACTATAGATAGCTTTCATTTCTTCCACTGAAAATGACCTGTTCATATCCTTTGACAATTTAGCAATTGGGTAATGCCTTGTATTCTTATAAATTCAAATGTTATCTCTATATTTTAGAAATGATGCCTTTTTTAGAGACACTGGCTGTGAAAATTATTTCCTAGCTTTCTGCTTCCCTTTTAATCTTGATTGGCTTTGGTTTTGCAAAAACCTTTCAATTTAATGTAATCAAAATAATCAATTTGCTTTTGATAATGTCCTCTATCTCTTGTTTGGTCATAAATTCTTCCATTCTCCATAGATCTGATAGGTAAATTATTCTTTGCTCTCCTAGTTTGCTTATAGTATGTCTTTATATCTAAATCATGTACCCATTTTGACTTTATCTTGGTATAGGGTGTAAGATGTTGGTCTATGTCTAGTTTCTGCCATACTATATTCAAGTTATCCCAGAAGCTGGAGTCTCTGGATTTATGAAATAGTGGGTTACTATAGTCATTGGCTATTGTGCCTTGTGTATCTAACTTATTCTACTGATTTATCACTCTATTTCTCGACAAGTACCAAGTAGTTTTGATGATTGCTGCTTAATAATACAATTTAAGATCTGGTACAGCTAGGCCACTTCCCTTGCATTTCTTTCCATTAGTTTCCTTGGTATTTTTGACCTATTATTCTAATTCTATAAAATATTTTTCAGTAGTTTGATTGGTATGGCACCGAATAAATAAATTTTGGTAGAACTGTCATTTTTATTATATTAGTTCAACCTACCCATAAGCAACTGATGTTTTTCCCGTTATTTTGATCTGATTTTTTGTGAAAAGTGTTTTCTTATTTTGTTTATATTTTACCTGGGTTTGTTTTGGCAGGTAGATTCCCAAATATTACAGAATTTCTACAATAACTTCAAATGGAATTTCTCTTTCTATCTTTTGCTGTTGGGTTTTGTTAGCAATATATAGAAATGCCAATTTTTTATGTGGGTTTATTTTATAACTTTCAACTTTGCTAAATTTGTTTGTTATTTCAAGTAATTTTTCACTTGATTCTCTAGTATTCTCTAAATATACCATCATATCATCTGCAAAGAGTGATAGCTTTGTTCCTTCTTTGCCTGTTCTAATTCCTTCAATTTCTTTTTCTTCTGTTCTTGCTAAAACTAGCATTTCTAGTACAATATTGAATAACAGTGGTGATAATGGACATCTTTATTTCACACCAATTTTAGTAGAAATGCTTTTAGCTTATCCGCATCACATATAATGTTTGCTGATGGTTTTAGATAGATGCGACCTATCATGTTAAAGAAGACTCCATTTATTGCTATGCTCTCCAGTGTTTTTAAAAGGAATAGGTGTTGTATTTTATCAAATTTTTTTTTCTGCGTCTATTGAGATAATCGTATGATTTCAGTTAGTTTTGCTGTTGATCTGGTCAATTATTCTGATAATTTTCCTAATATTGAAACAGCACTGCATTCCTGGTATTAATCCTACCTGGTCTTAGTGTATTATCCTCAAGATAGGTTTCTGTAATATTTTTGCTAATATTTTATATAATTTTTTTTGTATCTATATACATTAGGGGCATGGTTCTCAACCTTCCTAATGCCATGACCCTTTAATACTCATATGTGGGCATATCTGCATGTGGGTGGACCCGCCTGGAGACAGACAGAGGAGCGGTGTCTTGGTTCCTAAGACCATCAGAAATATGTGTTTTCCAATGGTTTTAGGTGACCCTGTTTGACCCCCAAAATGGTATCGATCCACAGGTTGAGAACCGCTGCATTAGGGGAATTGATCTATAATTTTCTTTCTCTGTTTTGGCTCTTCCCAGTTTAAGTATTAGCACCATATTTATATCGTAAAAAAAAATTTGGTAAGACTCCTTCTTTACCTATTTTCCCAAATAGTTTATATAGTTTTGGAATTAATTGTTATTTAAATGTTAAATAGAATTCACTTGTAAATTGATGTAGCTCTGGAAACTTTTTTCTTAGGGAGTACATTGATGGCTTGTTTAATTTCTTTTTCTGAAATGGGGTCATTTAAGCATTTCATTTCCTCTTCAGTTAATGTGGGCAATTCACATTTTTAAAATAGTCATCTATTTCACTAAGATTGTCAAATTTATTGACATACAGTTAGGAAAAATACCTCCTAATAATTGTTTTGACTTCCTCTTTATTGGTGGTGAATTCACTCTTTTAATTTTTGATGCTGGTAATTCAGTTATCTCCTTTTTTTAAAAAAAAATCGAATTAAACCAAAGGCTTATCTATTTTTTCTTTTTTTTTTCATAAACCCATTCTTAGTTTTATTTATTAGTTGAATAGTTTTCTTAATTTCAATTTTATTCATCTCTCCTTTAGTTTTCAGAATTTCTAATTTGATATTTAATTGGGGGTCTTAAATTTATTCTTTTTTAGCTTTTTTAGTTGCATGTCCAATTCACTGATATCTTCTGTCTCTATTTTATTCACATAAGCATTTAGAGATATAAAACTTGCCCTAACATTTGCTTTTGCTGCATGCTGGAAGTTTTAGTATGTTTAGTATGTCATTCTCTTGGATGATGTTATTGATTGTTTCTATGATTTGTTGTCTGATCCACTCATTCTTTAGGATTAGATTATTTAGCTTCTAATCAATTTTTAATCTATTTTTTCCATAGCCCTTTATTACATGCAATTTTTGTTGCATCATGATCTGAAAAGGATGCATTTAATATTTCTCTCTTTCTTTATTGGATTGTGAGGTTTTTATGCCCTAATACATGATCAAGTTTTGTGTAGGTGCCATGTATCTCAAAAAAAAAACAAACAACCAAAACGTTTGTTTATTCCTTACTATCCCCATTCAATTTCCTCCAAAGATCAATCATATCTAACTTTTCTAAAATTCTATTCATCTTCTTAACTTCTTTTTTACTTATTCTGTAGTTACATTTATCTAGCTCTGAGAGGGAGAGGTTGAGGTTCCCCCACTAGTATAGCTTTGTTGTCTATTTCTTCCTGCAACCCCCTTTACTTCTCCTCTAAGAATTTGGATGCTATACCACTTGGTGTATATATTTAGTAATGGTATTACTTCATTATTTATGGTACCTTTTAGCAGGATGTAGTTTCCTTGCTTATCTCTTTTAATTAAATCTATTATTGCTTTTACTTTGTCTGAGATCAGGATTGCCACTCTTGCTTTTTTTCCCCTTCAGCTGAAGCATAATGTATTCTGCTCCAGCCTTTTACCTTTACTCTGTGTGTATCCCTCTGTATGAAATGTGTTTCTTGTAAGCAAACAATTGTAGGATTATGTTTTTCAATCCACTCTGCTCTCCACTTCCATTTTATGGGAGAATTCATCCCATCCACTTTCACAGTTATGATTAATATCTGTGTCTTTCTCTCCATCTTATTCCTCTCCCCCCCCCCCCCATTTATGCCTTTCTCTCTCCTTTCCCCCCTTCCTGCCTCACTAGAGTTTTGCTTTTGACCACCACTTTCCTCAGTCTGCCCTCCATTCCATAAGCCTCCTCTGGTTTCTTCCCCTTTTCCCTTATTATTTCTTTCCTCCCTTCTAACACCCTTCCTTTTTCTTTCCTCTTTCCACTATTACTTCCCATAGGGTAAGTTAGATTTTTATATATAACTGATTATGTTATTACCTCTTTGAGCCAAATCTGATGAGAGTAAGGTTCAAACAATGCACATCTCCCTCCCTTCTTTCCCTCTACTGTAATATGTTTTTGTGCCTTTTCATATGATATAATTTACCTTTGTCTGCCTCCTCCTTTCCTCTTCTCCCAGTATAATCCCTTTTCAGCACTTAATTAAATTTTTTATCACCACATCAAAGTCAATTTTTATCTACACTTTTATCTATGTATACCCCTTTTACATGTCATAATAATGACAGTTCTCAAGAGTTACAAGTGTCATCTTATAGCAATGTAAACAGTTTGCCCTTATTAATAACATGTTGTTCTTTTTTTCTTTCTTGTTTACCTTTTTATATCTTTCTTGAAACTTGTATTTGAAAATTGTATTTTCTGTTGAGCTCTGATCTTTTCATCAGAAAAGTTTGGAAGTCCCCTATTTCATTGAAAGTCCACTTCCTTTCCTGTATGCTCACTTTCACTGGATAGCTGATTCTTGGTTATAATCCAAGGTCTTTTGCCTTGTGGAACATCATATTCCATGTCCTCCAATCTTTTAATGTAGAACCTGTAAGGTCCTGCATAATTCTGATTGTGGATCCCTAATATTTAAATTGTTTCTTTCTGGCTGCTTGCAGTATTTTCTCTCTGACTCAGTAACTTTGGAATTTGACTACAATATTCCTTGGTGTTTTCAATTTGAGATCTCTTTCAGGAAGTGATCGGTGAATTTTTTCAATAATTATTTTACCTTCTGGTTCTAGGACCTTAGGACAGTGTTGCTTGATGTATTTCCTGAAAGATGCTGTCCAGGTTCTTTTTGCCATCATGGTTTTCAGGTAGACCAATAATTTTTAAACAGTCTTTCCTGGATCTGTTTTCCAGGTCAGTTGTTTTATCAATGAGGCATTTTACATTTTCTTCTATATTTTTTATTCTTCTGTTTCTGTTTGACTAATTCTTGATATCTCAAAAAATCCTTAGCTTCCACTTGCCCAATTCTAATTTTTAATAAATTGTTTTCCTTTATTAGATTTTGTACTTCCCTTTACATTTGGCCCATTTTACTTTTTAAGGAGTACTTCTCTTCAGTGAGTTTTTGTGCTTCCTTTTCTATTTGGTCAACTCTACTTGTTAAGGAGTTGGTTTTTTTAGTACACTTTTTTCCCCCAATTTTTCCAATTGTATTTTTTAAGGATTTGTTTCCTACAGTCATTTGTTGTCTTTCCTTTTCCAAGTTATTGACTGTCTTGCAAAACTCTCATTTCTTTTCCCCATTTTTCTTCTACCTCTCTTATTTCACTTTTAAAATCCTTCTTGAACTCTTCCAAGGAGGCTTTTTGGACCTGAGATCAGTTCACATTCCCCTTTGAAGTTTCAGATGCGGATATATTGACAATGTTGTCATTTTCTGAATTTGTGCTTTGATCTTCCCTTTCCCCATAATACAAGTCTATGGTCATTGTCCATTTCTGCTTCTTGCTCATGGTATTTGTCTATTTCCTGGCTTTTAAAGTTGAACTCTCCTGCTGGAGCACAGGAGGCACTGATCCAAGCTTCATGTGCTGTGAACCCAGGACCTAGTCACTGGCTTTGTGTGCTAGAGTCTCAGGTGCTGGCAATTGGAGGCTGTAGGGATCTGGAAGCTTCCCTGGTGCTGAGCTGAGGTCAGCAACACTGGAGTTCTTGGGGTGGAGGTAAGGAGTCTGGACTGTGGATGATACCTGCTCACCTGGGCTTCATTTAAACACTGGGAAGTTTGGCTGCTGGAGGATGTTTGACAGCCTGGAGTTGTGCCTCTTGAAGTTGTACTTCATGGAGTTGTGCTGAAGCACCTGGAATTTTGGCTGCTGGAGGATACCTGCCTATCAGTGCATGTGGTGATTTTCTGACCTGGTGTCTACCAGTTCCCCTGTCTGTGCTGAGGCATTCAGAGAGTTCTGTTGTTGGTGATTGTCTGCTCCACCTCCCAGGGGCTCAGGACCTCCCCCTGGGTTGATGAAGTGGGGCTTGCCACTGACTTACTGGATGCTTCCCATCCTGTACTACTCCTCTATCCCCCAGAGAGGGATTTTTCCCATTAATTCCCCAAGCTTCCTGGGCTACAAGACTGCTATATCCCATCTTTTTGTTGACTCAGATATTCCAGGGTTTTTCTTGGGGTGATATTTTCTGAGCTCTCAGAAGGGAGAGTGAGAGTGATTTATTTCTTAATCTATCAGTCCCTCCTTTTTTTTTTAATTACTTGCTCATCTGGTAGGATAGTAGCTTCCTTCCAAAAATTCAATGAAAAGGAAGTTGCTGCCCTACTATTCTTTGTGATGAGATATTAAGCAGAATTCAGTTACTAGCCACTTTCTGTCTATCACAGATAACAAAATTCAGGGAAGCATAGCTAACAGAATGGAAGAAAGAATCAGGAGGAAAAATAAAATCTTGACAAACTAGAACACTGAGGTGATTCTAATGAGATAAAATTTAAAAAAGATATATTTGAGGGTTTCTAAAACAATATTACCAATAAAGATAGTACACAAATGGTTAGAGAGCTACTTATCTAAAAAGATCTGGGAGTTTTAGAGATCTGCACGCTCTTTGTGAGAATCAAAGGATTATAGCCCTAGAACTGAAAGGGACCTCAGTGGTCATTTGGTCCAGTCTTTTATTTCTATTTTATACATGAGGAATTGAGGCATTGAGTAGTTAAGTGACTTGCCCAAGGTTACACAGGTGTGTTAGAAGTGACATTTTTAAACCCAAGTCTTCTGACTCTTAGAGAAGGAAATGGCAAAATACTCCAGTATCTTTGCCAGGAAAATCTGACATGAGGTCATGATGAGTTGGACATGACTGAACAAATTTCTGACTCTAGAACCTATGCTCTTTCTACTAATTGCATCCAAAAAAAGCTAGATTGATCTAGGGCTCAATCGAGAGAAGAAATGGCTTTCAGGGAGGAAAAAGAAGTAAAATCTTATTGTCCTGGCCTAACCATACATATGGAGTATCGTGTTTGGTTCTCAGTACTACAAATTTAGGAAGGCACTAATGAGCTTCAAAAAATATAGAGGAGGGGAATTGAGATGATACAGTGCTTTGAGTCCTTGCCAAATAAGTATAAGTTTAAAAAAATGAGGATATTCAGCCTGAAGAAGAGAAGGCTCTACAGGGATATGATAGTTGTATTCTAGCCATTTGAAAGGCTGTCATGTGGGAAAGGGATTAGATTTGTTCCACTTGACCCTAGAAGACAAAACAAGGAGGGCAAATGAGTAGAAATTGTAAAGCTGCAATTTCAATCTCAATTTCAGAAAGTCACGCTGCCCCTCTGAACTATTCAGAGGTGGAATGGGTTGTTTCAGAAGGTCATAGCTTCTTTCACATTTGATGTTGTCAAGAAAATGTTAGATGACTGCTTATCCTGTATTGTACAATGGCTAATCCATTTCGTCAAGGGTTGGATTTTATAGCCACTGAGGTCTCTTCCAACTCCAAATTCTATGGTTGTGTCATTTTGTCTATCTCTTGTATTCTCTGCCATCTTTCCTGTGCCCCTACTCTTTTATCCTCTCAAAATGATAAATATTTTAGAAGCAGGAATGGAAAAATCATAGGAAAGATTCCAGGAAACAATAATTTGCTTCTCCAGGAATTTGCTGAGAAACTTAACATTTTATTCAGTAACAGTTCCTATTAGGCATGATTGCTTTCAACAGCTGTTCAAGTACCTCACCACTCCCACAACCCTTGAAATGAAATATTGTGAAATTTCAGAGGAATGAGAATCACTAAAACATCATCTTTGGGGATACATATCTTTGATATAAGGGCATTCCAGCCTGTGTTACAGAGCACTGGGCTCTTCCTCTTCCAATATCTTAAGGTTTGGAGGCTATATTTTCTTTTTCTCCATTCTTCATTTATTTATTTACTTTTTCTATCATTTTAATTCATGATTTCTTGAAAAATAACTCTGGTAAACCAAGTTTTGATAAGCCCATTGGAATTCAGATGGAGTTCCTTGACTATGCCTTTAAACCCAAGTCCCTTTGGCTCTCAATGATTGCTCAATAATAGGTCCCAACTCTAGCCTTACTTGCTTATTGTTTTGATTTTGATGTTTCAGAATTAGTTTAAATGGCAATTATATCTGTTCTGACCAGAAACCCTGTGAGTCTTCTCCTCCCAGATTGATTCTTTTGGGAAGTCATATTAGGCCATCTTTTGTGTCAATTCCTACCTAGTTTTTAATCATTGAATAGGTATTGTCTCAGATAAACAGACCTGGAAAAGACTGTAGCTTAAAAATGCAAGGGTCTCCCACTGCATCCTGGGCCATCACCAATCATCCTGATCTATATCTTATCACTTGACTCCAATGACTCTGGAGGAGAGAGTGAGGCTGACAACTTTGCACAGCCCCTACCTCACTTAAATACAATTCACTTGAAAGTCAAAACATCACCCTCTTGATGTCATTGGTCCTCTTCAAGGACAAAAGACAAATACCACCAAGAACAGAACGCTGGAGTTCAATTTAACAAATCTTTCTTAAGGGCCTACTTTGCACACTGTTTCCTAGTATTATGGACTTTATAGTCTAGTAGTAGAACTTAAAATTAGAAATATGGCTTTGTGTTTTCTCTTGTGCCAAGAATGCACCTTCACCTTGTGAGTTCTCCCTTCCTTCTAGATTCAATTCAAACACCCCCTTTAGTATGAAACCTTTCCTGATCCACCCTAATGACCTGAAGTTTAAGTACTTTTTGTATATGTTAACTTTATATTTATTCTGTATATACTGATACATGTCCTTTTTATTTCTGTGATTCAAATTAAGCTTCTTGAGAATACAGAACATTTCATTTCTGTGTACTCATAGCAGATGTTTAATAAATACTCATTGATTGATTGATGTTCTATATACTGTTTCATCATGTGTATGATTGGGGAGAGGAGAAGAGAAAGGGGAGACAAACACGTTTAAGCTTTGTCTTGGAAAGGATCCATGTCCAAAGAATTGCCAAGCCCTGAAAATTCCTACAGGAAGGGCTCTGTAAACATATAATTGCAGAGAAATACATTATGCTATCTGCCTTTTAGCATCATCTAGCCACACCTTTTCTTCCTTCCTGGGTCAAGATCAATTTCTTGGGACATTCAAATGAGATAATAATTATAAAGTGTTTAGTACACTGAGAATTATATAAATGTTACTTATAATCATGATTATAACACTAATAATTATCATTTGTTACTCCAACTATATGAACCTATTAGGCAGTTAAGTGATACAATGGATAGAGTGCTGGGCCTGGAATCATGAAAAGCCAAGTTCAGATCTGGCTTCAGATATTTACACCCTGTGTGACCTTGGGTAAGTCATTTAATCTCTTTCTGCCTCAGTTTCTTCAGCTGTAAAATTGGGATAACAATAGCTCCTACCTTCCAGGTTGTTGTGGGGATCTCGTATGAGATATTTGAAAAGTACTTAGCACCATGCCTGGCACATAGTAGGTGCTTGATAAATCCTTGTTTTCTATCTTTCCATGATCCCTTGATGTATATCCCATAGGGACCCTTCTGAGAGTGCCTAAAGCAGTATCAGAGTATCTAAAGCATATCTAGCTCCATTGTGTTGTTGCTCATTTTAGTTCCACTGACAGCCTAAGCTCTGGGTATTGCTTCCCCTAGAGGTGGCTGGATTTTAAATATTATACACTAAGGAATTATAACATGTAATAGAAATATATCTTCAGTGACACTTAACATATGTAAGCAAGAGTGCTCTGATAAATGTTTAACAACTGTCTCTTTGGAAAAAAAAGCCTGCATGACACAATATTAAGTTTAATCTGTATTATTAATATTTTTTCCATCAATATTTTAAGTCCAGGGGGCGGAGCCAAGATGGCGGCGTAGAAGCAGCAACATATCGCAGCTCTCACATAGCCACCCCAAAATACCCATAAAATAGGACTCTAAACCAATCCTGGAACTCCAAAACGCACACAAAGATACTTCCCACTAAAGTCAGCTCGGCTACGAGGAACCATATCAGCACTGCGAACAGAAACCAGCCTGGCCTGAAGCC